>JAZBGW010000818.1:493-20351 GCA_037464815.1 Mylabris variabilis | reverse complement strand
AATAGTTTAAAACACTTATATACATTCTCTTTTATGAACAAAAAACGATTTTAAAACGATTCTACCTTAACATGTGAAACTGAAATTTAACATTCAAATTCTTTGAAAAAGTTATCCACAACTTTTAATTTATTCAAAGAGCGATATCTTCTTTTAAAACAACTAAATCAATGATGTGTTGACATTATAGCTAATAACTGTATTTAGTTTTATAATTTTTTGCAACAAAATTGCCAATTTTCTTATGCAAATTACCATCTCTTCACATTCGATCTTGACTTTACATAAATTATATCGCCTATGTTTTAACCATTTTCATATAATAAACGAAAATTATAATTTGAACGTCAATTACTTGGTAGTTAAAAAAATATTTTTGTATAAACAAAATCTAAATTTGCGTCACAAAATATATGTGTTTTAAAAAAAGAAAAAGTTGTTTATTTTCTTTTTAAATAAATTACAAATTGTATATGCTTTTATAAAACGATCCATAAATTCCAGAAAGCGAAATTCTTTTATTTTTAAGTACTTGAATAAAATACTGCTAAATTAGTAATATGCGCTTTAACGTTGTTTTCATAATGCTTAACTTCTGAAACGCAATTTTCAGAAAGAAAAAGAATTCTTGTAAAATTTAAGCTCAGTTGCACTAAATATACAGAATGATTTACGGAATATATACATCAAAAATTAAAATTGTCATGATTAAAAGAACCTCACGAAATTTTAGTGATAACCCTTTCGATATACATTGATTTATTTTACTTATATTTTACAATAGGGAATTATTACAAGACTTTAAACGCCGACCTTTGCGAGGCATCCAGTATTATTCCGACTTACTTCGAATATGAAACAGTAATGTAAGTTATTATTTAAATTTTAATAACGGTACAATTTTGAAATCAGTTCTTAATGCTCTCATCTAGAAATATATCCAACTATTGTATTTTTTAAACAAAAATGAAAAAAAGCAAGCCAGGATTTGTATGGCATGCAATAGGATTTCTAGTCTGTATATCAGTATGGCTGGGGAATTAAATACAACTACAATCTAAAATTATGTAATTTTGACATAATATTTATAAAATATCGTTGTTTTCCAATTATACAACAACGTCGAAAAATTGAGAATTTATAAAGTGTCCAGAAGAGAAATGATTTATCTATTGTTGTGTTTGTTACTTGAAATTTTGTCAAGTCAGAAAAATATGGTGAGGCCACTACTAGAAAACTTATTTATTATTGAATAGTGCCATAATTTACGACATTGAAAGTCCGAGGAAAGCTTCTGACTAAACAAAACGAGAAAAAAATTGGAACAAAATAATAGATGAACTTCTTTTGTTATTATTTCATGTTAAATATCACTGTGATTCAGTATAAACAGATTATATTAGAATAAAAATATCTAGCGTTAAGTCAATATGTCAAAACTTTAGATATCTGATAATTGGCTAAGATTATACTTAAATATTCAACATACACCTGTTTTCAAGTTATTTTTGAAAGAATCCACTCCCAAGATATACATGCTAGCCACTTAAAATAGAAATCAAAACTTAAACATATATTTGTAATGTCGCTACATTAATATTTATGTAACAGCAATTAAAAGCAGGCCATTTTCATTAGTTTAAATTGCGTGCTAAACTATATTAACACAATATTTATTTTTGTATTAACAATACTCACTTAGATGTAAATTTGAAATATTTAATTTTAGCTTTAAGTAAGTTGATGTTAATTAAAAATAAAATACTAACAAAAGAATTTTATTATTAGAAAGACCTTTAACATGCAATTAAAAGTAGATTTCAACCATAAAAGAATTTAAAATAGAGAAATAATGTAATCGTTATTTATAATACAAGTGTTAATCTCGGAAATTTTATCTACTTCACGACCATATCATTACAAGTGAAAAATATTTCGAAAATTTGTCTGGAAATTCGATTTTCAATAGACGCTGTTTGTGTTGCTATGTGGTGTGTACCAGACCTGGCACACACACAACAACATTAACAATAACAACACAAACATGGTCTATTGGAAATCAAATTTCCAGACAGATTTTCAATATATTTTGGATTATATCGATATGGTCGTGAAGTAGATAAAATTTCGGACACTTTCATATCAATCAAAAAACAAATTAATTAATTTTAATACTTGTAAATAATAGGCGAAAAAGGGGTTCAAAATTTTCGTGAAACTCACTCAATTTGCAAAATTCGATTTTAGGCGACCTTCATACTCTCGGCTTCCACATTACCTTTTTAAATTCGAGAGTATGATTTTCTATTTTGAGAATTATACATGGCATCACTGTTGGAATTTTTTTTAAATTTTCTTCAGTTATCGGAACACTAACAAACATACCGGGAAAATTCTTAAATATTTGGAAGGCCCTTTCAATTTTCAATCTAAATCAATTGAAAGATATTGAAAATCGATAATATTGGCTAAATTTTAGCCAGTTATTAAGGAAAATCCACGAAAAAAACAGGGTCAAAAAGTTTTTTCTGCCACTCAGAATTTTATCACATTTTTTGAAGATAGGAGGTTTTAGAGCATGCACATTGAAATGCTCTATCCAACACACGTCAATTTTTGACAATATCTTAAAAAACAAGCGAGTAATCGCTGTTTGAAAATTGACTGTTTTCGCACGCCGAATCGACAAATGTCTCCGACTTCCCCTTAAAAAATTCGTTTATGTATGTGTAACAACATTTTTCAATAATAATTTTTTTAATTTTGTCAAAATTGCCAATTTGTTTTTAACATTAATGGTTATATAATTTAGTTATAAGTTATGATTCAATTAAGCCGTATTAAAAATAATCTTTTTAAATCGTGGTAATAGAAAAATATTTCTTATTCTTTAGGAGACATCAAAAAGTGCTTTTCTGCAGACAAATCTCAAGGTTTGAACAACCTTAGTAGAACGTTGGCGGAAAGTGGGAAATACGCCCTTTTATTAGATACAATAGTAAATATAATAAATTATCTTTCAATTAAGTGGGAGCATTTTAATATGTATTTCTGTATACAATGTCAAAATCTTGCTTCTATAAAAAAATATTTACAGGGTATTTCACTATAAACTGGATAGTTCCTGTGGTAACTCATGTTAGCTGACGAGTGATTCAAAAAAAATTCAGTGATTTATAGGATAGCCACTGGAGAACATTTTGGTAAAAGTAGGACTTTGTAGCTCATTTGGGGGCCGGTACAAAAAAATAATTTGGTGATGGCTCTAACACACTACACACTCCAATCCCCAACGTCGATTTCTTTCGTTTTCTAGATTTTAGTCTAAAATAAATGGAGGGAAAGATAATGTTACGAAGGACTTCGAGTCATTGTTTCCTCACTGACATTCCAATAAGCTACCGAGTCCCACTTTTTCCGAAATAATCTCCAGGTACAACCCTACAAATCCTTAGTTATTCATCGAATCGCTCGCTAACTAATATGAGTTACTATAAGTCTAGTCTAGCGTAAAACATCCTGTATATGACCTCTATAATAAACAGGACATATAAGGCCGGCTCCACACATTGGTCCCAACGTTGGCTCATGTTGGAGGAGTAATTTTTTTAAAGCGTCCAGATATTGGGACCAAGCTCAGTTAGTTCCAAGCAGCGCCAACTTTACAACCTAGGCAATTACATAGAATGAGATAAATTCCAACACGTGTGGATGGCTAGACAAACGTTGGCACCAACTTCTTTGACGGCTAACTTTCAACGTTTTCGCTCCGCGCATTTCCTTCAACCACACATTGGACAAACACCGTTGGGGGCCAACGTTGGGGCCAGTGTGTGGAGCCGGGGTAAAAGTAATTATTTGTTCAACTAAAAAAATAGTATAATTTAGTATTTTTTGACTAAAATCATAGATGATATAAATTAACGTTCATTGTTAGAAGGAAAAATCTTACATTGCAATTTCGATTAAAAAGAGAGAACAGTATTCTAAGACAGGGTTTACACCAAGTACTTTTAGTACATGTTTTAGAGAATAGTTTACGTACAATAATTCTCCATACCATTAAAAGACTGTTTTACAATTGAAATTAACCGGTATTTGTGTTTTAATGTAAGCTTAGAGAAAAGTGCAATAAAAACGTTTATTGCACATTGTCGATAGCTATACGCAATAAAAATTCATTTCTATTAGGTGTTGCTATTAGTGAAGTTTTTTGGTCGTTTATAATAGTTTTCTTTCACGATAGTTGAGTATCGTTTTTCACACGAATGTAGGAAATAATAAATTCTCTAATTGGAACGAAGATAATTTGTTTGTTGTACAATTTTTTAAGCCTTCAGCGTATACGTATACAGAATTTATTTGTTGAGAAAATTTCAGTTAATTATAGTCTTTTTTACATTTAAAATTCCTCTCTTAATCCTGTTTAATTAAAACAATCCTTTTGTTATTCTATCATACCTATACACATTTGTGTTGTATTGTATTTTAAAGGATCTCCACATTTACGAGATCCTTTTAAATATAATAGATTTTAATGAATTTTCATCGATGAATATCCGGTAACTAATAAATTAATAATATGTTATCCATTTACAGTATTCTCTCTAGAGAAACGATTGTAATTGAAATAGTATTGTAAATGTTGATAATTCAACATTTTAGTTAATAGAACGCTGTATTCTGAAATTATCATCAACACAGAAAATTTCTCTATTCTACCTTTCGACACACCTGGTGTAGTCGTCAATACTTTTTACTGGCAATTTGTTGTACTGCAATATAGGAACTGATTCCTCACCAAAAATAATGTCGTACGTAAATTAATAAGAACAAACACGTATTTAAGATTGCATTTTTATTTTCTTATTAACTAAAGTATTAGATTTAATTCTTTTAAAGTATTTTTTATGGATTAAGTCAAAGACCGCTATAACACCAGTATATTTATTTATGTTCCCAAGAGTCTTTGTCGCCAGAAACTGATGTAAAAATATGAAGGTAGACACTCGTTAGCTTTGCGTTACAAATTCTAATTTGGTTTTGTACTAATGAGCAACTAAAAATACTTTGTTATCCATTAAAAACTTCTAGTTTTGTTTAACATTAAAAATGTGTAAGTTTCGTATTCAATTTATTTGCCGAATATTAGAAGTCAATTTGCATATTTTTAGAAATACAGTATCCGACAAAAGTAAGGCAACAAACAAGTTTTTTAGAATGAAAACAAAATTTTTAAATATTTTTCTTAAGGATTTACCTAGTTTCACCCAATTTATTTATCGTTTTTTATCATCATTTGGTGGTAGTTATAACTTTGATTGATAGTTATTTCGAGAATAAGCAACATTTATTGCAATTATAAGCAAATGTTTAATAATAACAACAAAACATAAAAATGTCAAACAGAACTTAAGTTGTTAAAATTTAGTCGCATAACCTTTTGTTTAATAACTACACATCTAACGTGGACGGAAACAATAATTAATTTATCAGTTACATTTTTTTGAGTATTATCCCAAATTTCTTTGGTTTTACTGATAAGTTGTATCATAATATGATATATTTCAGTCTGGATCCTTCTTTAAACCTTCTCCCACAGGCTTTCAATAAGGTTCAGATCCGGTGACTGAATGGGTGAAGCCATTACGTTTAGTTTATTTTCCTTCAGCCAGTCTCGTAATAAGTGTGAAGCATGTTTAGGGTCGTTATCCAATTGAAATATTAAACATGTGAATAGAGTAAATGGAAAAAAATCACTGTTAAGAGGATTTTAGAGTCACCCTTAGTCGTTGTAGTCTTTGTAGTTTATCTTTGAAAATCGCGACACTGTCCTAAATGAGCGTTTTTTGACCAACTTCCAAAAGAGCTATGAGGTTCTAATTTTACTAAAACGGTCTCCAGGGCCGCCCTATCTTTGGAACATATTTGGAATCTCTCGACAATTAACAGTAGTTGCAATAAGAACCAGTGCAACCCTGAGTGAAAAGCCTTACTTTTGTCCGATACTGTGTAATACAGTATAATAATCGTTAAATAATTATCAAGCGTATTTTATCGCTATTAATTGTAAGTCAAATTTGTGTCAATAATTCAAATAATAATAATTCTTGTTGGAATAATGTATAAGACAACTTTGTTATGAATTCAACATATATACATGTACACATAAGTGGATGTTAGTTGATTAAGAAATTAGATACTTAATTCAAAAACGAAATGATAATAATGATAACAAAAAGTGTTTGCATTAACAATGTCGTATAAATTATATAGGAATTCATTTTGGAGATCGCCTTAGGAACAAAGATACAATTGAAGAAGCCTATTTTCTGATTGTTCGTCAGTTACTTATTTATATAAGTACAAACACAAATTAACATGTTTGTTTATAAATTTAAATAGGATTTGGTATTAAAGACAATTCATTTTATTAAATAATAAATTTGACTCGGTTTCTCAATATTTTAGACATATCTAGTATAACTCTAATTCCATTATTAATTATATACTTTCCTATGTTGCTAATGTTTAAATATAGAGATCTATTGTTAAAAGTCAATAACACACATACGCACAAATTTTCGATGACAATTCACAAAAAAAAAACAGATTTTTAGAAAATATCATAAGATTTGAAAATAATGATAATATTTTTATAATTACACAACAAACAATAGAACAAATATAAATCAGTGATTTTATCAACTCGCATTCCAACTATCAATAATATCGATCAATTAAAGCAATATTCAAAAAAATCTAAAGTACTCTAAATAATTCGGTGCGAAAAAAACGAGGCCATTATTTTGATCAGATACAAATACGGAAAGAAGTGAGTGGGAAAAAAACTTGTAAAGTATATAAGTTGATGTCACCTATATTTCATACGAAACTAGAAAAAAGAGTTATCTTAATTTCTCGATCTCCATCATGTACGTAATAAATATTGTGTTTATAACAACTATATCATCGAAAGAAATGTCGTTAAAGTTCTCGTAATTACTAATGTCTGCATATTTAATCTTGATTGTCAACCAAAAAGCAATAAGCACGTGAAACAATCGACAAATAAACTCATTCAGGGATAAAAAACGGAATTTTTCGGCATTTAGAACAAAGGTAATAATAATAATATCAATTTTGATCAAACGGAAATGTGTTGATAAAAAAAATCGGAAAACTTTATAAAAAAAGCTGGAATGTTAAAAAACAATTACGATTCATTCAATATTTAGAACGTTTACTAAAAAATATTGTCGGTCTCGATATTCAACATCGAAATAATTCAGAAATGTATAAGGCGATAAAAAAGAGAACTGATAAATATAAGCTGATTATTGACCCGTATCGGTCGATACATGAAGACCCACTTAGAGTCTTATTAGTGCATTTCAATTAAATTCAACGTTTATAAAATTAACATCATTTAATAATGTTCAATCCTGTCTTATCTTTGAATATAGAGTGACACATTTCTTAGATATCAATTATTTTTTTCTTTTTGAAAATAGTTTTTACTTCGCTTCAGATGATTTACATACAAAATTGTCTCGTATCCAAATGTCAACATACTTTCCTTAATTTACGATGACTAATTTAATTCGTATTCAACGAACTGTTGTTAAAAATCCTTTGAATTGATCAAAATCCTTCTCTTATAGTATGTTAATAATTACTTTTAACTACATCAGGCCCGATCGGTATCCAATTATTAAGGGAGAACCTGACTTATGATAGACCTGTGGTTATTATGCTTCTCAAACGTTCCTCGAGAACGTCCTTTATCTGTATATTTGCAGATTACTTTACTTGCTTAGGGAGCGATATTCCAAAATTTTTAAATTATAATTTTAAAACGTGTAAATTAGTAAAAAAATTGTCATGGATGCCAAATAATTTCGTTCATATCACTTTTTATAGCTGATTCTATATCGTACACGTAGTTTCTAGCGTATGTCTATATTAAATACATCTGTTTCGTCTTTTCTATTTTTTTTTTTTGGACAACTATAGGTTCAAAGACAACCAAGAAAATAAAAAATCTAAATAAGACTTCATGATAAAAAAGTTTGAACAAAATCTGGTATAAGGCTTCCGAAATAAAAAATAAAAATCATGTTTTTTGACGTTTTTTTCACTTTTTTTCTCGAAAACTACATACAAGATTTTGCTTAAACTGGGCATAAGTGATTTTTTGAAAATTTTTGAACTTCTTTTTTCATCCAGTAGCGTTCAACTTTAAAACTATCACTGGATGCAACTGAAATTTAAAAATGAGGTGTGTACTCATTTATACTTCACTGGCGTAACTAAATGGTTATTTCTATCAAAAGTCCAGAAAGTAAACTTTTGCCAGTAAAGGTAGGGTTGCAGGTCCCGTTCTGCATTTATTTATTTTTTCATAAATAAAACGATAAATAACTATTATATTACAGGTATTGTAACTCGAAAATTATTTTGGTGCAACGCGTGAAGATTATCAGACAGGACCGTAGGCAGAAAATTATCCTAGGTGGTCTTTTGAAAAATAGGGCAACTTTTACAGTAATAATGATTTGAGGGAAAACATTCTTATGGCAGGGCGAAGAAAGTTTTCTACATGGGGCTGTTTTAAAACGCATCAAAATTTCAAAAATAAGCATCTTGTAGGATACAATTTAGACATATTCCAAAACTAGCTAAAATTCTATTTATTTAGTTAATTTTAAAGGTATGGAATGCGGAATTGTTCCAATCTATAGTTCAATTTTCAAATGAATCTGAAAGATATCTACAACAAATAATCCCATTCATGGGTATTTGCTACATTGTATAAAGGGTGGAAGGGCGATGAAATAGAAAGGGATAGGGATCTTGATGCAATTGGAAATAACTCAAAGTTCTTCATTGAGTATCGATTGCTGTTTCCGATAAAATTATTTATGAGTTTGATGATATTTTATGATTTATACAGTGTTGCTGATAATATTCCATAACCATTTTGTGAGCCTATACAGGCACGGCTCTAAACAAGGAATAATGTAAAATATATTGGTGCAGTTTTTGTTGTTGTTGTTATTGTCTTTGTTATCAATAATGATGATCATTATGTGGATAATGACAACTAATATAAAATGTATAGACCACTCAATTTAAAGGTCCAACTTCAACGACCTTCTACCCTATATGTGGAGGAAATAAAGAAGGGTTCCAGGAAATTACAGTATGTCATAGAAATAGCCTTTTAGTTACTTTTATACGACATTATAAATTTTCGAAAACCCTTCTTTATTTCCTCTACAAAACTGTAAAATATCATTATTCATCTATAGTATACAATCAATATAAATATTTATTGTAGAAAAATTATTTCTAAAATTCCAATAGACACCCACTTTAAATCCTATGATAATTAAATATGTATAAGTTCACAAACTATCATCTACCCAGTATAATTGTTTATTAATATCACATTTAGTAACAGAAAGTTGATAGTTAATTTAAGTAGATAGTTGGCAATTGAATTTCTTGTATTCACCGTTTATAGTCGAAAACTCCTGTAAACTATCCACTAAATATTATTTCCTTTAAGAATAATTTTCGTTGGTCTTTACATAAGTTTACACTAATTTCTAGAAATTTGAAATAAGGGTGCAAGGATTAATTGTTGTTATAATATAGATTTTAAAATATAGTATATTATAATATTTTTAAATATATTATAAACCCAACAGTAATTCGAAATTCATAAATTTTTTCCATTACCTAATCAATTTGAAAGCTTCTGATACAGTATACAATATGAACACACACATTATTGTTAAACTGTAAAGGTAAACTGAAGTGGTGTTCACTGATCAATTAAGAGGGGCGAAAAAACAACCAAATTGAAAATTACTGAAAATATTTTATAAAATTCTAGATTGCCTCTTGTTAATTTCTGTGGTGAAAATATTGATTTTTATTTAAAAACCAAATGAAATTGCTTGAATTTCGGTTAAATTCAGCATTTATAAGCGTAACATGAATATTCCTATTTTCATATAGATTAAGGGCAAGCTGGAGTCCGGCCTCTACTCGATATCCGAAAAAGTGACAATTTTAATTATTGATTTCTCGTTTGCTTTCTGAGTTATTCAATCGCTGTAACCAGCGTTTGGGCGTTTCATGGTGCATCCGACCATTTTCGAAAATTTTTACCAAATTGAAAGGTGCAGAGAAAAATGTCGGAGCATGTTAAAAAAAATTAAATCGTACAATTTCTACAATTTTAAAGATAAAAAATCGTGCAGCAGCTTATTTAAAAGCTCATTCATGAGGGCAATTTTCTTTAATTTTTTTTGAATAACTTTTTGGATTTTCCAAAATTGGATTTTTTGGGACCCATCTATTCTCTGTCCATAAATAAGTCTTCAAACAAGTTGCTGTACGTTTTGTTATCTTTAAAATTGTAGAAACTGCGTGATTTAAATGAATTTAACATGCTTCGACATTTTCCTTTGCACTTTGGAATTTAGTGAAAATTTTCCAAAATGGAAAACTTGTTCGAATGCACCGTGAAACGCCCAATTCAAAGCTGATTACAGCGTTTGAATATCTCAGAAAACAAGCGAGAAATCGATGACTGAAAAAACTAAAAAATTATCACTTTCCTCAAACATCGAATAGAAGCCATACTCCAGCTTTCCCTTAAGTACTATTAAAAAAAAATATATTTATACAGTGATATAAATTCTAACGAAATAAAGAACGGCTTAGTTTAGTTTTGTTGTTTTTGTTTTATATAGTTCGAAAAGAATTTAATTTCTAATTTTAGTCGAACCAAACACGTACTTTTATGGTGTGTTTAACTATAAAAACATTAACAAAACGTATATTTATTTTAATCATTCAAAAGCCCCTCAGACGGCTTCGGGATCATTTTCGAATTGTTGTTGTTTAATGAAAATGTGTGTTTATTTAGTTACAGAAAGGTTTTAACAACGAAAGCAATAAGCTTTAAAATGAAGATTTTCGACCTTAACTGGTCATTGTACCATATACGCTCTGTTTATTATCTTTTGATCTGTAAATTGCAATGTAAAACAGAAGAGTTTATTTAAGCATTATACGCATATAACTGGTAAGCTTAAGTTTATTTTATATGTATAAGTTAAGCCGTGTTGACGTTGTGTTAAAATGAAATCTAAGTAGAAAATATTCCATATATTTTCATTATCATGCATTTTGTTTAGTAATTATGAATGAGTTAAATTAGTTCTGAATTTTGGAAGCCTACCGCTGGAAGGGTAAATTTTCACAACGAAGTTAGGCTAACACCCCGTCAAAATCATTCAAGGGGCACGTCCTACAATTTTATTATATTAATGTAAAGTAAAACATGTTTTTATATAAACAACATTAAATATCTCCATCATTCATTAAAATTAAATACCTACATATCGAATCCTCCTCCTCCTCCCCCTCACCCAGCCATTTTAAGTGCAGTAATTATCGTTGATGTGAGCTCACTTAATTTTGAAAATTATCAAATTGATTAATGTAATGTTCATTGACGGTGACAACAGACAGACTCGACCGCCTGAAGAAGTGTCATTTGTACCAAATAAAATTCCACAAATAACCCTGCAAGTCTTCTTAGGCACCGAGTTATGTTTCATGCGTGATGAGTGGTACAATTTGTAAAATGCTCTCGAAAAATATTCAATCACAATAATAAAATAACAACAACCCCTCGATGTATGTTTACAATCAACATTTAGTAATTTAATTAAATATAATATCATTTGATTCTTGTTTACCTGCATTTGAGAAGATCAAAGCAGCACCGAAAAGTATAAATGACACTGCGATTTTCATATTGTTAGAAACTTTGCGGAGAAAAAAAATTGTTCAGAAAACTTTCACATGTCCAAATACACTTTAAAAACAGTTAGATAAAATTTTGTTCAAATCGAAAATTGAGATGATAACTGTTGAAAAATTAAGCCACGCCTGTCTTAGTTAACCCCACAATATTTATAAATGATAACAATCGGTTGAATATATTAAACAATAATAGGCCGATATATTCATAGTATAAATATCGGTTTATCTATTTGCAAATTGTCACAATCATTTACTAAAGTGTTAAATATTGTCACCTGATAATACGAGATAATTGGCCGCGTGTCGATATAATCGACTGATCTCGGGGGTGGCTTATTGTAAAATAACTACAAACAGCGACAGACCTCGCGATACTAATACTAGCTAGCGTCGTGACGCTTCCGTCTGAGCGCACGTATCTTCGACGCGCCCCCTAGTGCTCTCGCCAACCATTAGTGACTTGTTTCGTATCGACTTTCAGCACGAATTTTGATGCCGTGTTCTTTAGGATCTATCTTACCATAATAAAAGATATAATGATAGTAGATTGCGCGTCAACTATTATTTAGTATACATAGGTAGGTATATTTTCAAAATGTGTACGCATCTTTGTTAAATACAAACAAAACGTACACAGCGTACTTACATCTAGTAACGAAACAAACGATATTTCAAAGACTAACTTTATTTTCCAACAAAATTTACTTATCTTTAACGGGCGATTCCTCCAATCCAATAATGCTACCTTCGCTCTCTTATCAGAAGGAACGTCTAGCCAAAGAGTGAGTAACAAACGATTGCGCTTTATACCAAAATTACAGTTCTTGAAGGTTGAGCAGATGTGCTGTCATGGTGAAAAGACGCTCATTGTCAAGCATTTTTTCTCTATACATTTCTCTCTCTTTTTTTTTTCATTTAAAAATCCATAGAAATTCTCCACCTCTTTCGATGCTCACCAATAACAATATGATCAATGATGATTATCCCTTTGGATTTTCAGAGGGCTGGCGCTATGACCTTTTCATCAGATAGAATTACTTTCTCAATTTTCTACAATCCTTATACACAGAATATTCACTTTCAGTTGCTCCAATATAATAAAACTGAATTTCTTGACAGAAAAATTTCTACCGTTCTAACCGTAAATCTAATAATAAAGAATCTAATAAAACATGTAAATAGCACGTGCATTTTCAACATTCAAAAATACGACACTGCAATCAAATAATGGTATCATAAAAAATCATTTTGATCTATCGTCGAAGATTACATTAGTTTTGTTTGTCTTGAATAAAGAATGTGTATTGAAATATTGGTAGGAAAAATTGAAAAGTTGCTCCAATTTCATATCTATTACATTAAAATGAAAATCCCATCAGTTTTCCAGTACTGTGATCTTTACACCTATACTCATCTCTGATATGTTTCTCGCTATCTATATTACGTGACTCTCCATTTTTCTTTACGAATTTTAAGATTTGTTCCAGTATTGCTCGCTAGTTTCGCCGTATATCAAAACATTGTGATGTAGTTACGATTATAATTCCACAAACATTACATCCATAAATTTTTATTAGCACTTTCAACAAATTCCGTTTAAAATAATGAAAGAAATCGGTATGAATCGAGGGAAACGTCTCATCTTTTTCTGAGCTCAAATTGTATGTAAAGCTCGATTCTATGTCTTGATTCAAATACATGTCAATTTTCCAATAAAACTACCTATATTGATAGATTCTTTAAAACTCGATGAAAGTTTTTTCTTTTGTTTTTTAAAACCAAATATACTATTACACGGCAACAATACATCACTGCGATGCAGCATACTTATAAATTCGATGCGAAATAATACACGTTTACAACAAAATTATGAAGACTTCTCGTGCACCAGTCATATCAAATTACGTATAAACTAGTTAGTTTTACGATGAAGGAAATTCGCAATTCTTAATGAACCCATTTTGTAGAGCTTTTTTATTCTTCTCTTAATAAAACTTGTTAACCACGATCGTAGTTTTCGATTGTTGTTAGTTAAAAACATTTAAACTAAGTTTCGTGTTTTTTTGCTAATATTCAACTAGATACAAATGAAAATAGATGACTTATAATCAAACCATCTTGTTGTTCATTTGAGTGTCCGTTATTTCAAGTAAATAATGATAAATGATCAGTGTGTAAATGTTTTGCGATTTTATAATGTGAATGTTCAGAATGTAACTGTTAATACCAGATAAAAATCATTTATATACGACTCAGTCTTTAAATCTTCCAACTGAATGGAGAAATTTTTTAATCAACTATACGTTGATAAAAAACGGACTTGAACGCCTTTTTTTCCTCAAACAACACCATTTCTATCTTATCTAACTTGGAGGCTTTTTCCCTAAATGAAATATCGCTAAGGAATCCGCCTTTTTTTTCTTATAAAATTCTATTCATTGATTTAATGATTACTATATTTTCGTAAAATTTATTTATGTATTAGCATATTATCGCGATTGAAAAAGAAAAAATATGAAATTAAATTAGAAACATTTAAATTCAAACAAATAAAATTGTAGGATATTAAGTAGGGCATCGAACAGGAACTGAACCGAAAACCGAAAACCGGAATTAACCGAAATTTTGACCGGAGCAAAATCAGGAGTTGAACCCACTTAACACGTAGTTTTTTTTTCTTTTCATTGCCCTTTCCTGCCAAGGAACTCAGTCAGCAATACTTCAGGTCACTTAACACGATCTTAGATCTAAGTCTTCATTATTGCCACTACATGTGCGTTTTACGAGGGTAAATCAAATATAAACGGTAATCTTTTTTGTATCCTTATTAAATAACGTTGTTGTTTTAACATTTTTCACTATAGTCACCTGCGTGATCTACACATTTTTGCCACCAATTTGGAAGTTTCAGTATTCCATGCTCATAGAAAGTTCGAGAGCGAGTTGCAAACCAATTGCGCACGTGCTCTTCGACTTGCTCATTGCTCTTAAATTGTTTTCCTCCCAGTGATTCCTTCATAGGCGCGAACAAAATATAGTCACAGGAGGACAAATCAGGACTATAAGGAGGGTGCTCAAGGGTTTCCCAGCCAATTTCTTCCAGAGTATCCCTTGTCAAAGCCGCGGTGTGAATCCTGGCGTTGTCATGGAGGAGAGTGGCATCTCTGATGGACAAGTCTTATCTTTTGTTTCGATAGGCGGCTTTTGCCGACATCTGTACGTTGATCATGTAGAAAAGCGAGCAATAAAATTCCCCTAGAGTCAAAAAAATCGTTGCACAGACTTTTCCAGCAGAGAGACAAGTTTTGGCTTTCATTGGGCAAACTTCATCCTTTCTCCGCCACTCCTCACCTGCCATTTTTGATTCTCTTGCCCATGTAAACACAGTATTCTGAAACAGTGTACTGTCCCTAAACTGTGCCCGCAAGCAAGTTAAAAATTTCCGCCTTCATTTGTTAAAAACTTTATAATAATCCGTTTCACAACAGACGAAGGCATTTCTTGCTCGTTCATGGCTGTACTGACAACAATGCCGAGCTTTACCGGTAACCTGACCGGTTAACCCACTCCTCATAAGGCAAGCAACTACTCCACACAAGATAATTTAGGTAGGACCTGTATTCTGAGAAGAATAGCAAAATTACCGTTTATATTTGATTTACCCTCGTAATTTCTTTTATGTGAAATAGATTGTCCCAGAGAACATATTAGCAAAAGTAGGACCACGTAACTCATTTGTAAGTTGGTCAAAAACGACTCTTCTTTCAATGTCGAAATTTTCACCACTCAGCTATACACGTAAAATGACTTGAAATGACTCAAGGATCCTCGTAAGAGACTGTATTCTGAAAAAACCGTTATTTTTACAGGAACGAAAATCGGAAGCGAACCGATAAAAAAAATTAGTTGAACCGGAACGAAAAAACTAACGATTCGATGCCCTGATATTAAGCGAGCAGGAAACTTACAGTCAAATTATCCGGTTTTACTACAATACGACTGTTAGATGAATGAAAAGAGACCAGTAAAACAACCGTCGCGCCGCTTCCGGCGCAAGTATCTTATTTCAGTCCTTTTAGTCAGTCGTAATTTATTTAGTACAAACAAACGACACAAGCGCTACTAACGGTAACTTTTATTTAGAAATAGATGACAATCACTGTGGATACAGATTGGAGTCGCATTCTGGAAAATGGTGTCTGTCATGTCCAGAGACCGGATTTTGGTGCGCTTGTGACCGTGGCTTGGTGAGATACTATCCATATTAACGTAGTAAGCACCTAGTAAATTCACTGCCGCCTATACTGGCATCGCTCGACTGTTAGATAGTTCGGACTGTGCCAAAATCCGGTCTATGGTTATGTGTCTCTTTTTTCGTCAATTTTGACCAGGTTTCTTTTCAGAACACAATTTATTATTTCAGTGTGAGTAGTTCTACACTTTAAATTTCTCAAAGATAAATAAATTTCAATTAGATAATAGATATAACATTCTGTCGTTAGAAATAGTGAGTGTTTACATTTGTAAAAGCACCTCAAAGCGCTAAGTAAAGTTACATGTCTACTATCGACTTTTTTTTTGTTTAAATTCGCTTGTATTGATTATTTATATTGAGGGCTTAACGGAATAAATTTATTTATAAAATTACTAGTGTAGTAAAGTCGTATACAGTCGTATATCTTGACAAATGAAATTATTTACTTAAATTCTCGTATAAGAACTTGAAATTTACGTTGGTAATAAGCCTATTTAATTATTACAAATAAATACAAGCGCTCTACATTGTATAATGCTCAATATAAAGAAACTGAAATACATAAATAATTTAGAATAAGACGTGTATATACAGGAAGCATGATAAAAACAAATGGTATTGATAGGTGAAAAAGCAAATAAAATCGACTATAGGAATCTAAACAATAGATCAATAGGAGAAAAGGGATGTTGGCAGATGTTTGAAATCGTTAATTTGTATACAACAGTGTATAAATAGCTATTCTTGTATTAATAATTTTTCCAATCGATTTTTTTAAAAAATAATAAATCAGTATTTTCAATTTTATATAGAAATTTAATTCTATTCCCTATATGATGTTATTTTAAAATTGATTTATATTGTAATAACTAAAATACAAGTTTGGGTTACAGTTGCTTAACAAAATCGTCAAATAACCTCTGAAAGATGAATAATCGATAAACAGGTAAACCATAAAAGCACAGATCTAGTTCAAAATAACTTCTTGCAAACAATAATAACTAATTTATCATTTTACTGTAATATTCAAGAAGATAAATTAGTTATTATTCTGAAGCTCAATAGTAGTAATTTAATTAAATGTAACACTCTTGGCAGACAAGTCCATCTTTATTTTTGCATAAAAACATAGACTATAAATAATTAAGGCTCAAATTCTATATTTTTAATAAATAGGCTTCTAAAATCGAGCGAGACGCTATTGTTGTTAAAAAGAAGCAAATAAAATAACCAATTATCTTGTTATAGGCATTTCAAATTTGTTGTACTAACAACACTAACATAAGAAATGATAGTAGTAACTTTCAGTATTATCTCTTAAAATTACAGACTCCTTCAAGATCATCTTTAAGGATGTTGATCATACATTATTCTGCTTGTTAAGCATCATCATCATCTCTTGTCCCATTTGATTTGTATAGAGGAACGAGATCATGACAACGAGTTTTAGAGGGGAGGAGTATGTTCAACGGTTGGAATCAAGATAAGTGAAATAGATAGTTGCGCGGTGAGTTCTTCTCTCTTTTCAAATGTTGGATATAATTGTACAGAGTGAGATAGCTGTCTCACATGTTGGTGATCTATTTCTAAAGAATGTGTGAATGTGACCGACAGAATACAAGTCCATATGCCTAATTTTCACGATCGCTAATTGTAAGTTCAATTACCTACAAACTAGGCAAAACAGATAAGGTACGATCAAATAAATCAGAAATTTTATAAATTAGACAGTAGGACTAGTGTAAAAAGAATTTGTGATTATCAAATGTTGTATTAATTCCTAACATTCTCACTACTGGAATTTAGGTATTTGTTTTAAGGCAACGCAAGTTTCTGTACATACATATTCTCTAGCCGTGTAAGCTGTCTTGTAGGTTAAATATTTCTACTCTTCAGGTATTACAAGAATAACCGAAATTCTTTTCATCAATAACAATGTAGTAGGTATTGAAATATTTCATAAGAATATTATCTTCTATTAAAATCTACATTTACAATAATTTTTAAATATCTTTATCTATGACTTATGTATAAAGTGACTATTACACGTGTAGTTTTTGCAATCTAATGTCCTATATTATTTCTTGCTATTTTCTGATTGGCTTACGAGAGGGAATAATGAAACATTATTCTCTCTCGGAAGTTTTTTTTATTAATTTTCTCCAATGTTAAAAAATGCTTAGTTGTAAGAATATTTACAATCGAAAGTGACCAAAAAAACGATTTTAGTAGTGGATGATAGTTCCTCTCAAATGCAAAAAACTATAGTAACGATAAAAAATAAATAAAAAGAGACAGTTTTAAAAAATAGTTCTGAAGTGTCTGTTTTTTGTGAGATTTTATAATCGATCAGAAGGTAAATCTTTTTGTACACCACCAATATCTGTACATTTAGAAATAAGTCGATAACTCGCTCACTCCGTTCGCTCGTGCTGTAACCTTCATTCTCGGTAATTATAGCGTCGTTATATAATATATCGATTGATTAAGAAATAGATAATTTCGAATAAATGGGCAAATTTAGAATAGTAGTAGTGCATTGCAAATCTTAAATTCTATAGATCTACTACCAAGTTTCAATATTGACATTAATTTGACTCTAGCAATCTAACTCTGATTAATTTGGTATTTGTTCCTCATTACAACCAGAAACTGAAACTGTTAACAACAGCATGGTATTTCAAGAGCGCGTCGTTATTAGTATAATAAACAGACCCATAGACAATAGCCGATATTCTACATTATTAAAACAGAATTTCAAATGACCATTCAGTGATTATTAAAAATACTAAAATAAAATTGAATTGTATCTAATAAATTTAAAATAATCTCAAAAATAATCTATAAGAAGATTTTGGTAGTTTTCTGAAGGAGAGAAAAGTTCCACCAGACATTACTAATGTATTATTTACCACCTACTATAGATTTTAACCATATGTGAGTATTTGAGTGGTTTTTTCTCTTTGTTAAAGTCTTAACGCCTTACAGATTTACAGTTAGTTGTTTCAGAGCGTTAACGGCTCTACGATTTTCCACCACAATATTTCAATTATTTAAACATAATTTATAAACATATAAAACATTGATTACTTCACATTACTAGACTATTTTCACTAATTTATCACCATCGATGATGTCAATGGATCATTTATAATTCAATGTCACACTTTAGAAACAAGTCTATCAAGTCTCCATCAATTCACCAGATAAATAATGTCGACCATATTCGAACGATAAACCTTAACATTCGACTGAAGTTTAGAATATAGAGAAATGTATTATAGTTTTATAATATGCCTGGCGCATCCACCATTTCATTAAGCATCGATTCTAGCAACTTTCTTGATTTATCGAATTATAATTAGAGAATTATCAACCATTCCAACGAAATAGGTGTCTATATGCTTAGATATATTATTATCGCCTCTAGTAATGTTTGATTGCGTAAATTTCATAACAGCTGACATCGATTTACCCATTATAAACCAAAATCTATTGAGTTTATAGAGCTGTTCAATAGTAACAGAATGTAGATTTGTATAATAGTAGTTATTAGTAACAATAATATTGAAGCAGACAATGCTAAAATACAAGAGAGTAGATACATCATACAGTAATAATTTCCATCATTATATAATCGATCAACAATTATTTACAAATAACACATCCACTTTAACATTGCTGCAAAATTCATCAAAGTATACGTTGTAAAAGACTTATTGTTAGTCTACTTTGTGTTAAATCACTCCACTT
>JAZBGW010000817.1:0-12483 GCA_037464815.1 Mylabris variabilis | reverse complement strand
GAATTACGTAAAATTGATGAAAGAATTAAGGAGGTTTATGATCATGCAAATTATCCAGGTTTGATGATTGTTCTATTGGCAGGTACAAAGGAGGCTAATGGTGTTTGCTTTATAAAGCTCAAAAAATGTTAATAAAGAATTGAGGCTGAAGAACGATTGTTTTATTATCGAAATATCATTGTCAATAACGTGTTATAATTGGTATGGTAGACGAAAATTAACAATTACACAAAATTAAAATGTTTGTTTTAGTAATAGACAACACTTAAAGATTGGAATATATATTTTATTGCTCTTATTTAGAAAACAGTCGATTGACTAAGGCCAAATTTCTACTAAAATACTAAATGAATCAGTGTGTAGTGTTAAAAATTGAAATTATTCACCAGATGTTTTTTACCAATCTTTACTAATTGTTAATTATTTTTTAATTACTGTTAAAATTCGCACATTTCCAATGGTATTTCGCAGGAAAAATAACATTTATGACAATATAAGGAAGGTATGAACAATACTCGAGTGTGTTTATCCTAATCGATCTTTATCTTAAACAAATAAATTGCTTAACGTATTTCAGTTTGAAGAAAATTAAAAAATATTGCACAAGATTATGAATCGAATGAATATTTAGGTGATCTACATTACGAAAAGTGTATGTTTTAAAAAAAATATATGAAACATCTCCAAATTCTTCTGTTTTTAACTTGAATGATTCAGTAGGGGAAACCGAGGTAAATTGAACCATGAAAAGTCTGCAGTGATTCAATAATTTATTTTTACAATCAGTTCTTTTCTAAGTAATTTTAATATAAGCTTTCATTTTCAATAAACATTCATCAATCATATAAACTATAAATTTTAAGAAAATATTATTATTATCAATGATTATATTTAAGTAATCGAAAAAGTACAATTAGTCCCAGAATCGGGGTAAATTGGATTCATGCCAAAAAATATTAAAAAGTCATTATTCATACATACAAAATTATCCTTTTATTAAATTATTACTTGTATGACTATGATAATTGCATTTTTTGGTGAAAATTTCCAAATCAGTATAAATAAAAATTTCAATAGTAATGTTATGTTAGCGCTTGAAAATTAGTTTTGCGGCCAAACAGAGGGCTATTTGAACCAACTGATTAACATGGTCGTTAGCTATCTGTATAGTATCTGTGTCGTTTATGCGTATACGGCTGCGCTATCACCAAACAATTTTGCCTCGACCAATTTTCCTCGAATTATATTTTTATAAGAATTAACTATTTTTATGATGGTTATGAAATAGTTTAATGATTGCAGAAGTTGATGAAATATTTTTTAATGTATTAACTTAATGAGAAATAATTGTAAACTAAAAATTAAAATCAGAAAAATAATGGTTAGGAAGCATCAAAACAATAATTATGCCTTTTTTCTCAGGAATAGCAAAATTCAAAAAATCGTCGATTTCTTTACCTTCACCACAATATTAGACTTCACTGCTTTTGATTTCATGCATGTATTTATGCTCAAATAATTACAGCAATCCAATTTATTCCAACGACTGTTTTCCCCCGGTTTCCCCTACATTTCGCAAATCTCCCGTCTATTTCCAGTTTTGCATTGAGTTTGCAAGTCCATCAACCGATTTAGAAATGAAACATTATTCTTTTATAGTTCGCTTAATAAAATCCAATGACCTCTTATTTAATTCCAGGGAAGAAAAAACTGTAATCTACCGAAGACTTAATCAATAACACTACTGTATATTATAACTATAAGACATGAAAGTATAACAGGAACAAAAAACACTCTCGTAAGCCAATTATATGCATGGCTGCTATTAAATAAACAATGATTTCCAAGTTAAGTACGAATGGGGGTCTCTTAAATTGTATCGCAATAGAGGTGTGGTCAAAAATTCATTGCCAACAATTTTAATA
This sequence comes from Mylabris variabilis, assembly GCA_037464815.1. Classification (NCBI taxonomy): domain Eukaryota; kingdom Metazoa; phylum Arthropoda; class Insecta; order Coleoptera; family Meloidae; genus Mylabris; species Mylabris variabilis. Next base: position 10,558 of record JAZBGW010000817.1, on the reverse strand, counting down.
ATAATAAATAGCAGTAAAACAAAACACAGTAATTGTTAGATATCGTTATTGAAAATGAATGATTCTTGTGGATATTTTTATAATAAAAACCATCCACAGAGACTCCGGAATATATTCCTGAATAGTGATTTTCGCGCGGCGACTGCGCGTCCGTTTTCCTGGAGCTTTTAACATTGTGTGCCGTGAATAAGCTCAGTCGTTTTAGCACCACCTTTTAAAATATATATACACCACATTTGTTATATATTTAAAGTAATTTAGAACGACGTTTTCACCTATATTTTTTTATTTTTCTCAAAATACAACCAGTGCCTTCTCACAAATAAATCGTGATTCGAACGACACACAAAGCAGGTATGTTGAAAATCAAGCTTTCTGCTATCGATATTAAACATAAATCACATCGAAATTACGCTGATTATTCTGCTAAATTGTCGATTATCAAAATAACAAAACCAAAAGTGTGAATATGCGAGGTTTCAGGAGGATAATCGATGATACTGCTGAAAGCTCTCCGTTGTTTATTGTCTATAATTCAGTTATAAAACACGTAAAATCTTGAGTATAATTCTAGTGGTGATTGTCGCAGGAAACTGCGTTAAATTTAATAAGATTTATTGATTTCGATTTCCCGTATATTTGTTCATTTCTCAGTCCACTGAAGATTTCACGAAAATAGGTCAAGTGTATTACGTGTTTAAATTGAATCAAAACAAAAAAGAAGAACGCGAAATCGGAAGGAAATGTCTTAAATTTGAATTAATTATGCAATTTATGAAATTTCGTTAATTATTATTTAAAAAAAATGATATTGTAGTAATAGTTTTTTTCTCTCTTAAATTATTCGATAGAGAAGGGTGATTATAGCGCAACAATTATCAACCTTGACCCTTATCAAGCTGAAATTGAAGGATTGCGGTATATCATAATGAAAATCGAATAAACAAACGGTGATAAACAACCTTCAAATGTAAACATTCGGAAATTTCAAATATTTTCAATTTTGCATAAATATTCAAATTATTGACTGAAATATCTCAACTGGCAACAATAAAATCGTAAAGACGTAGTCGTAACGAATTAGAGCAATCACAGTAAAAACCGATATTGAACTGAAAGGGAAAACTGCTTGAAAACAAGCCAAAAATTTACCAGTCAATAAAACTGAAATAGAATTGGCGGATGACTGGAAAATTGATAAAAGTTTTCCAAACAATTTCTAAATATTTATTGTTATAATTTTCAATGTGATCTATTTTTATAATGAACTGGGGAAAATTGAAGAATGCGGAAGATGCCTTTTTTATCAAAAATACCACGATCGCCGTTTTGGCAATAGACGATGTTTACTCTATTAGAAGACCTAAAAACAAAATATTTCCAAAGTTATTTTTATATTTTGTGTTAGTTGATCGGAAGGCATTCCAAAATTCCTCATTTATTTAATCAGAGCTATATAAATTTTTCAGTAGCAAGAAATTAATGATTCCAGTGTAAAAATAGCTATTTAGTTCGTTCAACGTTCTGTTGTCAATTGATCGTCTATTAATAATCGTTCAAGTTCTCACAGCAGTGGCGCGTTTAGAACTTTGGACGCCTTTGGCAAAATAGATTTTGGGGTTCCATTTCACGTTATAACAATTAACAATTTCGGGCGAAGGTAGAGGTGTGCATGGAAGCACTTACTGTGCCCTCATCAGATAGGAACCCTAGACTTTAATAATTTGCCTATGATATACGCGCCACTGTGTTTTTGGAGCTTGTTTCAGGCTTGTAGACTCCTGAAAATTGTTGTCTTGTTTCCTGATAAATGTGGCATTGGGAGCATTACGAGTATTCATATTCTACATGAATAATCAGCATTTCTGTAACCTTGAGTAAGTTTTGTCCATCGATTTTCCAACTTTCTCTCTTCTGCCTTGTTGATTACTATTTTTAGAGGATGCACTCGGAACAATGCTAAATTTAAAATCAATAATCATCGAATACTTGGCGAAACTTCCCTCACTTGTAAGATTGCTTTTGTGCTACTTTTTCGTTAGTTAATTGAATTTAACAGAAGGTAATTTAGACAGTTTGTTCACCTACTGAGTCATTTTTACATGAGTCTCGTGAGTCTGCTTATCTTGCGCTTATCAATATTTGTATTGACAATATTGTAATCAGATCAATCGGTGCATGATGATGATGATTTGGTGCCATATGTTAGCTTGAAAAATAACAAAAATCGGTATTACGATTGTTTCCAAGATTTTATCCATTATTGATAATATTCGGCGATATTTTTTATTTTCATCTAGATCTCGTATAGATAGAGTTGTTAAGATTATCTTTTTTGCAGCATTTAGGCAATTCAGGAGCCAGAGTGGATAATAGAAATTTTATTCAAAAGGATAAGGGTTGATTCGACCTACCCCGCTAGGTCACTCCATAGTTTTTAAGGGTCATGTAAAACGAGACACAATAAACACAAGTTTACATACACACAGACACACAGGTGGGAAATCGATACAATTTCGAGGCCATACTACCACCGTCACCACCACCGCTGCCACCAAGACAACTACGATGACGACAACAGCATGCAACCACCCCATTTAAATGGTGTGTTCCAATCATTTAAAATTTTAATAAAATTCTATTTGTGTTAAGATTTTATTAAATTAACAATGCGGGTACCGTATGGGGATGAGTAATTTCTGCAAGGGGCACATTACAATAGCAATGAATTTATTAGCGTTTATTTAAGTAATGAGTAGATAAATTTATTTTTATTTATCTGTTGTCATTTTGGAATTATTACAATCGTTTTTGCTGTAATTGTTGATATCTGTTATCAATAATTATGTCTATTTTTCCTTTATTTATTGAATTCTTTTTTCGAAAAAAATTGTTAACACAAGGAAAATTGTAACGTATTTTTTTTTGAAAACTACTTCAAACTTATCGCTATTCTATTTTTAATTGAAATTTTCCGATAATTTTCAGTTTGCAGTTACCATATAATAATCATTATAAAGTTCAAACAAGCAAATATTTACAATCAACTTAACCAACAGTACATCTAATATTCATTTTATTTATTTTGATTATTTAAACATTAATGAATACATACTCACTTTGTTGTAATCGTTTTTATATCTATATCTATTTTACTACTCTCATTTTCTTAATGTACAATGAACAAATATTAATCTGTATATACAGGCTGTCCGGACTGGAGTATACAATTTGGCAGTTCCCGCAAACTAAAGAGATAATACATTTTTTTTTTTTTACAAAAGTGACATCTAAGGATTATTTTAAGGGTTAAAGGGTTCTCCTACTTTGTTGGGAAATCCTTAAATTAGATGTCATTGTTCTATTATACAGGGTTATTCATATACGATGAAAAGTTCTTATGACAACTCCCATTATTTGTCGAGTGATTCGAAAACTATTTCAAGGATTTATAGGGTAGTCCTTGGAGATTATTTAAGCAAAAGAAGAACCTCGTCGCTCATTTGGAAGTGGGTCAAAAAACTCTCGTTGCTAACGATGTCGCGATTTGAAAAAACTAACTAAATACGCAAAATGACTTAGAATGACTCAAGCATCCTCAGAAAATTGCATATGCAATGGAGAAAAATGAAAAAAATCAATGTTGGGAGTCATTCTTAGTCGTTTTATGTGTTTAACTCGTTTTATGAAAATCGCGACCCTGTCCAAAACGAGCGTTTTTCCAAAGTTGCTACGATTATCTAATTTTGCTAAACCAGTCTCCAAGTAGCCCTCTAAAGATACTTAATTTTTTTTTGAATTGTTCATCAAATAATGGGGATTGTCATAAGAACTTTTCGTCGTACGTGAACAACCCTGTATTGCGTTATTGAAGAATAAATTATGTTGATCGAGTCTTTTAAATAAACTAAATACCTCCACAAGGTAGAAACTTTTGAGTTCATTTAATTTTCTTCATAAACAATAGTAATTTTCGATAGAAGAGTAAAAAATGCGTCTTTACGAAACAAGGGGGTGCATTGGAGCATGAGCGTAGCGAGCTTAGCAAAAACACGTTTCCACTCGAATATTCAACACTATTTTTTCTACGATTGAACAGAAACTCAAAACTTACTTTTTTAAAAATAAAATTTTTCAACAAATTACAGTTACTTTTCCGCACTCTGAGAAACTAGTCACAAACTATCTCGTTGATTACGTTGCTAAAGAAAGGTCACACTCTATAGCAGTCGAGCGACGAAACATTACAGAAAAGCGACAGTTTTTGTTCAAAAAAAGAAAGTGTTAATATCATATGAACGGATCATAGCTATTTACATTGTTCTGTTGATGTTTTTATCCCAAATGGATGCATTACAACCCTGATATTAACACAACAAGCAAAATTGTTTTTGAGGAAAAACGGTATCAACAACAATAATGCAAAAAAACAGTGGCGTACCCCTGCAACCCACGCAGTACGTGGTGGCCCAGTGTTAGAAAAAGCCCAATGTCAAGGGGACTCAACAAAATATTTTTTGAAATTCTGGGACTAAAGTGAGTTCTTTAGTCCACCATTACTGGGACTAAAGTATCCCTTTTAATCTCTAGGGGCATAATATTTATTTATTCCCTGTTACTTATCAGTTGCTATTATTTTGCCATATTATTGATGCAGTAACTATGGTGATTTTTTAAAAAGATAGAAACGACAAATACTTGTCAAATTCAAATTCAAAAATTTTAAATTTCATCCCAAATATTTCCGAAAGTGCAAAAAATAGCATATATAACTCGTGACTAAAGTGCTTTCTTTCGCCCCTCGAGTGGTTTCCACTCTTGGGACGAAATACCGCACTTTAGGCCCTTGTTATATAATATTTTTGAAATATCTTGTCTCAATAATGTAATAAATGTTACTCAATGAATAATTTACCTTCAAGCTCTAGGTAAGTCATTAAGTAATACACTAAAGAGTAGAGGGGTCCTTTTGTTACTGGGGGGGCCTGAGAATTTCCGTCACGCCACTGCAAATGATTATGATTGGTTCATGAGATACTGTCACTTTCTTTATTATGCGAAAAGACCTTTTCTTTTGGGGAGACAACACAAGCGAATGAAGAAAAACAAAAAAATCGTTTTACATTTGCAACCAGTTTTTGAAAATCGGGACATTATCAAAAACGAGCGTTTTTGACCGACTTCCAAATGAACTACGAGGTTCTAATTTTGATAAAATGTTCAACAATTCTAATCTACCGGGTGAGTCACCTAAAACGAAAAGTTCTTATGGCAACTCTCATTATTCGGCGAGCGATCCAAAAAATATTTCAAGGATTTGTAGGGAGAGGCCCCCAAAGAACATTTAAGCAAAGTTAGGACCTTGTAGCTCATTAGGAAGTTGGTTAAGAAACGCTCGTTTTGGACAAAGTCACAATTTTTGAAAATGAGTTGAACACACAAAACGTTTAAGAACGGCTCATAGACCATCGCAAAAATGTTTTCTCCCGTTTTTTTTTCATTTTCTTGGAAAATTAAAAAAAAACTTGTAGAGATCGATCGTGAAAAAAATGAATGAATCTAGTGAGAGTAACCTTGTTTGTTGTTTACTATTTTTAACTTGATGGGATAAAACTGTTTACGTAAATTCTGTTTATTTTGATTTCTTTTAATATAAAAATAATAAAAGTCACGTAGTCTTATTTGTTTCTAAAGCTTCCAATGTCAAGGATTTTCTTAAAAACAAAAATAAACACTTAATCAGCATTATTCAATCTCCAGTATCGAATTAAATGTAGTAAAAGTAGGTAAATGATCTGTCATTCATAAGGACGTCGGAAAATCAGTGTTTCAATTTTCGCAAATATCCAGTGATAAAAAAACGAATAAAAACTATTTTAAGAAAATCTTCTAGTCATTCTTAGTCTTTTGACTGGTATAAACACTCAGTGCAAATCGCGACATCGTCGGAATAAACCGTTTTTGACCAATTTCCCAAAGAGCTACGAGTGCCTAATTTTGCTCAAATCTTCTCTGGGGATTCTTGAATTATTTTTCAAATCGCTCGCCTAATAATGGGAGTTGCCCTAACAACTTTTTGTTTTAGGTGAATCACCCGGTATAAATCCTTGAAATCTTATTTGAATCGCTCTATTAGTTTGGTGGCAACGACCAAATTGTGTACCTCCACCCGGACACCTTGTATTTTTAACTTTATTAGCACATTTAGAACGAAGAATTCGTGATTCATACAAGAAATAAGGGACGTATTTCCTGTATGATGACCGTGAAAACTAATACGTATTAAACGTTTGAATAGAAACAAGTTCGCATTCAAGAAGACTTATTATTAGAGGGTAGTCGAAATTTGAATACAACTACCCCACAATAACGCACACGTCTAATCGACAAAACAACTGTTTTGTAAAACAATTTTGATAGATAGAAATTGGCTGTTATAAATAGAATTCAAAACGTTTTCCTTGCATACACTGTACGGAAATTCTAAAATCATTTCATCATAGGAAATTTTTTCTCAAATAAACAACGATTAAATTTTACAGCATTGAAAATTGTTTGCCTAAATAAATCGATGACTAAACTTTACATCAACGAGTCCATTTATTTTGAGATGCAAAGTCGGAAAACTTTATGCTAAACAAAGATGGATTCTGTTAACTTTTGAATATTTTCATTAAAATTTCTGTTTACAATACGTATTTTTAACATGCTAAAAGTTTTAGAGATTGAGCAAATCCTCAGGTACGAGAGCTTCGTTGGTCGTTAAAATTTATGAAAATATTCTCTATACTTACATTGATCCGATACGAATTGGAAATGTACAAACAAGCGAAACAAGGGGATTAGACTAAATATTGATCAAATATTGTAAATTCCACAAAGGAGTTTTAACGTTTTTTATAACACCAATTATATTCCTAATATTGATACAGTTATTCGTCTGTATACCAAACATTATAAAACAATATTAAACCATTTTCTAAATAAATTAATAAGTATAAAAACAATTATAAATACTCTTATCTGTCTATGTCAACTTTGGGGAAAACAAGGCAAATTTGAAAACTTATCGATATTAAAATCTGATAAAATTGTCAATATTACGGAGAGATTCTCTCCAATAATCGCCGAACCTTCTAAAATAGAATCGTTTTAATACATCGTATTTAATCTAAATTACAGTTAATTAATAATGAACTTGTTATCTATATTTAATTAAATCCTGAGGAATGTCTATTAATTAAAAATTTTAATTATTTTTATCTTCGAGCTTTGAAAGAGACATAACACAATTTCATTTCGTCTCATATCCCTCATTTGTCCACGATTTGTTCTAACTCCCATTAGTTGATCGCATAAAGTTCAATCCAATAATAAAAATAATCACTATCGATGTTTATTGATAACAAAAATACTAATAAGACTGTATTCTTTATCAATTCATCCCTCCTACTTCTACAAGTTTTCTAATAATAAACCGGCGTTTATATTATCGTTTCCAACAACATTATAAATGAGCAATCCTCATGTGTATCTAGTCAATATTTTACAGAAATTCGAATATGGTGGTGGTGACTAATGAGCCATATCCAGAGAATGGAACAGAAACTGAACCGATGCTGAAAATTGCAGCAACTTCAACGCCTGAAAACAACGAGCTCCGCCGAAATTCTTATGCTGAAGCTTACAAAAGCATCACTAGGTATTCTGTTTATTTCTGTAAAAAAAACGACGATAATAACGACACATTTTCAGCTCAATGAAAGCCGATCAACTTCAAATCGAAGATCCAAATGTTGCATGTAAACTGTTGAAAACGGCAGTTGAATTAAAAAATATGCCACTAACACGGCAATGTATTGAAATTTTGGATCGAAAACTCGACAAAGACGTGTGTTTATTGATATTTTCATATTTGTCACAATGTAAAATGTCACCAACGAAGCCCAATGATTTTGAGCCGTCTGCACCGCCGATCGTTGAAAGTGAGAATCAACACGACAAAGACTGGGTGCAGGAATTAATTGATAATCTACGGCATAATTGTCTATTGGAAATTGATAAAGCGGCCGATTATGTATTGAAACAAGACGAAATACTCGATTTATCCTATACAGATCTGTTGACGATTCTGCAACGTGACACATTACAAGTAAAAAGTGAAACATTAGTGTATTCGACAGTATTAAAATGGGTAATTAGAGAATGCCATCGGCGGACATTACAACCTCATCAAGTCAATATTAAGGCTGTTATCAGGGAATTGAGGTATGCACCCAGGTACGGTCTGATGACAAAAAAGGAGTTTTGCAGTCGTACAATTAACGGTGAAAAGGGCCCAACACGTAGCGATATCTTAGAGGAGCGCGAATGGAGGAAAATACGTTTCTATATTATCGAAAAAAGTAAAAATCGACAAGTTGAAGAGTTACCATTTAAAATGTCACAACCACGGATTATCGGTAATGAAAAACCGAAATTATTAAGTTCACAAAGCAGTATTCGCGCCATGGATTGTAAAACAAAGAAACGTTCCGGTTGTATGAACGATACCACTTTGGATAAATTCTTTTTAAATTTTCTCTCTTGTTGGTCTGCTGTTTTCGACTGAAATATCTTAAAATCTCTACATTGTTTTTTATTTGTACAAAAAAAGGAAGATTTTTATAAAACAAAACAAAGAAAATCGAGTCCAATCCAAATATTGACGTAATTTTTAAGGAAATTTATGTGATTCTCTTTGAATATTTGTAGATTTTTATCTTCTAAATTAACAGATTTCCAGATTCCAAGAATCTAAATTAATTAATTAACTATTTCAAATGAGTTTATTGTTATTGTTTTGTGTTCTATTCTGTTAGCTGAAAGCTGTGATGTAAACCATTTAACATTACTACGATTATTATTTATATTAAATGTTTTTTTTATGTTGTGTAAAGTTTATTTTATTGAAACTCACATTTATCATTATTATTATTATCATCATTAATATTTAATTAAAATTAAGATAATGAAACAAAAATAATGATGAAACAGAAATAAAAACAGGCAGGGCCTAGATATGTTTTATATAAGAGAAAAATCTATTTTACTGTTGGAAATTTATTAAATTATTGTATTTTATTGACGAATGGTATGTAAACAGTTTAGGAAATTTTGTAAAAGGTCCGTTGTTATTGTTTAGGAAATTTAGGACAAAAAAAAACAGGAATGAAACGATAATGACGGCGATGATGTTGATTGGATCGTGTCCAAAACGATAGGCCAGTTGTATTAATTGTTATGCTTAAGTCGAACATTGCCATATTTTTATGTAGATTATTATTATTATTATTATTATTATATACATGTCTTTCTGTATACTGACTGTGCTCTAATAAAAAAAGTACCAAATCTGTACGATTTTTACCTTCCCAAAAAGAGGTTTCGCTTAATATAGAACTCTACCGGCCTGAAACCCCAAATGAAATCCAAAAATTACCCGAGCTTAGTCTAAGCTTCATTTATACCAACTTTTACAAAAATCTGTCGTTTAGTTTTTGAAAAAAAAGTAAAAAATCTTGGTTTTTGCACTATTTTATTTTTTATCTGTGAAAATGAGAGGACAGATTCTGTTTAAACTTTTTTATTACATTCGAGTTAGTTTTATTTAGCTTCTGAAATTTTTTGGATGATGCTGAATTCGCCGTTTTCGGAAAAATAAAATAACCGAAATATCGAAATAAAAATTATAATTATAATATATTCTAGAAACCATATAGAATCAGCGATGAAAATTAATATGAACGAAATTAATTGGCGTTAACATGAATTTTTTCACTAATTTACACGTTTTAAAATGATAATTTAAAAATTCCGCCATATTTCCCCCTAAATAAAAACCGTAATCTGTAAATATGGATAAAAAATATATAAAAGTTGTTGGTTCGCAAGCGCCATCTAACGTTTGAGAAGCGTAATAATCGCAGAACTATCATACGGCAACCCTTTCAATGCTCAATTAATTTAATACAGTACTGGGCACCGAAGTAGGTACATTTTGAAAATTGTACACACGCCCATCTATACCATTTGTATAGTCGACTCACATCTTTAAGAGATTAATAAAATGTTGCCAATAAAGACCACCTGGAATGGCAACATTAAGACGTGATAGCTTATTAGAAATTTCTATTTATTTTAGCACCTGCAACTCAATTACTCCACTAGCCGTTTGCCACCAGATATTGACCGAAAACAGCCCTAAACAACAAAGTCTACTCGAGATCTACTACTGTTTTGATTGACAGAATTATAAAGTTGTGGTTACTTACGAAATTCAATTACTTTATTGCTATCTTAAAGTTGTGAGTTAATTATATATGAGTTAGAAAGAGATGTAACCAAAATACGTGGTTAAAAAATAGAAAATGGTGGCGACTATGACCACCTACCCTTAGTTCTTTAAGGTTGAATTCTACGGGTTTGAAAAAAAACTTAAGGGTATTCCGGATATATTAAGTCGATTCGGCGAGAAAAAACAGTAAATTTTCAAATAGCGATTACTCGGTTGTTTTTC
>JAZBGW010000815.1:0-10704 GCA_037464815.1 Mylabris variabilis | reverse complement strand
TTTAAAATTACAAAATATCACAAAACAAATATAAAAAAAATATAAATATAAAAAATATGAAAGTATAAAATGTAAAAAAATAAAATATCAAAAAAATAATATTTTACAGGACTTTGACTTTAAAAATTTGTTTTAATTTGCTTATTAATTATGTAACAGAAATGACTGTTTGCTTCTAGTTTGTCTTTGATTCAATTTATCAAACTTTGCGTTCCATTAGACGCAAGAGATAGTAGTTGTTAAACTAATTTGCTAGTAGCTGAATTAAATAAGCTACACACACACACACACATTTACATATAATTGCCGATAATTGGTCTAATTGTTACAAGTTAAATTATTGATTTTCTCCCCTCTGGACGTTATAGTTGATTCGTCTCTATTCTATAATGTAACATGAATAGATAAAACTGAGAAAAAGTCCCAAGGGATAAAAAACACAAACAAAAAAAGCATTCTTCAGGATTACGGATCAAGTTAAAACTTCTTGTGTTATTTTAATCTTTCTAAAGCTGTTTTTCTTGTTGTTTTTTTTTTCGCTGTACCTCTGTCTCCCCCTACAACTCGTACATGTTGGTATGTTTTTTTTTCTGTCTATAATACATGTAGGTATGAGAGTAAATCGATTTTGGGTATTTGTACGGCTTCAGTCAAGCTAACCTACTGGGAAATTTTCAAGAAAAAAATTAATTTGTTTTCAACAAAAGTTGTAAAGAGGATTATTTCGAAATAGATTGAATTCGTTATAAGCTTAACAAATAAATTTGGATAATAACCGGTGATTGTTGACAAATTTAAATTGAAGTGGTTGATTCAACATTCAATACAACTGGAAAATTTTAATATCACCACGATTCTTAATCTTAATTCAATGCTTAATAATTGTACTGCCTGTGTTTAGCTTGAACACATCAGTATTTAAATTGAATTTCTATATTTCGTTTAGAAGCAATTTTCTTTTGAAGATTATTGTTTGATATTATAAAATATAATAATAATAATAATTTTCAGTTGTGTGAAATTCAATGGAACGTACTTTGAGTCGAACATTATCCCAATTTATGCAAGACTATTTTCATTGGTTTCTATTAATTTTGCATGGAAATTAAACGAAAAAGTAGCATCTTGGAAATTATAGTTAAGGTGGATGATTCTCGAATTGTTCCACACAATTCTCTTAATAAACGCTTTTATAGTGATAATATATCGTCTAACCCAACTATTCCGGTAATTTTCGGCCGTATCTGCATTCCAATGAGCGGACAATTTACGGATAAACCGAAAAAATACGCAATCCTCTCGAATTAAACGAATTCCTAATTAACACCTAATTAGATTAAAATTTAGAAAATAAATAACACTCCTATTAATTGCACTAGAATTTAATATCTGTTATTATTCTAATTTCTAATTAAAACAATCCCTAATAATCACACGATCGTTGTTATGTTTACATCTATCCTTATGAACGTACAGGGATAGATGTGTGTTTTGTAAATGCGCTGGCGTCGAAGAAGACAACGGAACTGTAGGAGATATATGTGTGTGTGTGTACGTGTCAGGACGGCGGCGACGGCGACGGCAGCAGCGGCGGCGTTAGTAGTGGTGGCAGAAGCGATTATACGCCGCCTTCAGTTCGTGAAACGTTGCGATGCCAGTCAGAGTACACCCCTTGAAATAATTCTAATAATAATACTAATAATAGTAGTAGTTATAATACTAGAGAAATTTAGATCGCTCGCACCCTCCCCCAATTGTTTTTGTTTATATTGTACAAGCACGTGACTTGTTAATACGATTATATATATAAAGTTTTTACAATTAACTCGATAACTCATTCACATGTGGTGTTTCATTCGATGAACAAGCAATTTATTATAATGTAAGAATTTTACAAAAAAATCCATATAACTAAATTAATATTTCAACAAAGCAAACTGAATTAATTTGATAATTATCCAGTTTTATTTACATTTGATATCAGATCCGGACGATTTAATCAGAAATGTAAACAGAGAGTCTGAGCCGTAAACGATTCTCGCTCATCCTCTACACTGACTTTCGATTCTGTTCAAGTGGAACAACAAACCAAAATAAGGAAAAATAACTAATCAAAGATCGCAAATTTAAAAAAAAAACAACAACAATAGGAATGGCCGCTTGTCCATTCCGCCGTACATCGACCAACAATGGACCAAATGGTGCCCTTAAAAGATCATTCACCACCAGACAATCATCATTACAAATACTAAATGAACAAGATCAAGATGAAGACGATAATACGTTGAATTTGAAGCATTTGAATGGTGCTATTTTGGTCTTGACCGCACCGCCGGTAAGTTGTTTTATTTGATTTTATTATTTTTATTCTATCCAAAAAATGATGTCAATCGAAGATTATCGATCAGTTCACTTTTGAATTGCGTTAGAAGACAACACCGGATTTTTGTACAGGAAAGCTGGAATTTATCCCGGAAACTAATATTAGTTGTTCAACACACATTTCTATAGATTCTTCCACTATTTATTATCATTCTTATCAAAATAAGCAGCATAGCAAGCGATATTTGTAGTGTTTTGAGCTTGAGTCAATAACTACTCGTTATGTTGTACAAATCCGATGAGGAAGGGTATGTTTATCTCTCTACCACATTTATTTATTTTGTCCCATATGGAAAACTGACGGCTAGTGAAATCAATCCAAGCATTTTGAGAAATGGAAATTGTGTGTTTCCCCATCCTTACCGTTTTCTATCGTGTTTACGGTTTTTTGCCCTACTGTGTTTACCTGGTATTTCAGATTCAAATTGAATGTGTACAACCAAATGGACTCGGGTTTCATTAAGATTTATCTAATGTAACATTTCTTCAGTACAGACAAGGTTAATTAAAACATTAAAATCACGAGGCGGAAAAATGTGAAATTTTATAATTTTTAATTCAAAATTTATTTGGAATATTTTGTATAATTATATACGTTCGAAATAGTGGTTGATGCGGCTACCACAGACTGTCATAATTGCACATTATCGCCATCAAAATTGCACAATAGTTGCATAAATTGTTGATAACATTCACGAGAGCATGATCAACTTTAAAACAAAACGCTCGATATCCTGTTTAAATATAAATACGATTTAAATATTGAGTCTATGTTGAAATTCTTTTAATAATAATATAACCGGATCAATATCCCGACTATTATTATGTCTGGAAAAATTTTGTTGTTCCATCGTACAACGAAACAATAAACTAGAACGTGCTTGTTATAAAACATAGACCCCATTTATACTAATCATATTCAAATTTAGTATATAACGATTACACCCCAGATTTACCACCACGTTCACCAATTAATCAGTTGAGAACGTGATTTTATAGAATAACTCATCTGTTTGTTGTACAAATTCTACAAGGATTATGTCTTTGTTCGTTCGTCCTTTATCTTTTTAATCATATCACCCAAAACGTGTACGTCTACTAATCCAACTATCAATAGAATATTACCAGTTGAGTTAGCACTTTATCTGGTTTTATAGCAGTGAATTAAACGCGTTATACAAGTTGTTTCATCTAGTGCTGGTATATGAGCAATTTTAGGGTGTTAAATTCTCCTGCGTCTTGTTCCGGTTTAGTTTATAATACGTTTTTGTTTCTTGATTATATATCTAGAGAATGTGTACGGTATATAACTGAGATTTATTCTCCAATTATTACGCTCAGTAGTTTCAGAGAGTCAAACAGTTTTCGGTAAATCAGCGTCGTTTTTTTGGTGTTGATAGTAGAAAAAGAGCCGGATACGGGATTGACGAGAAAAAAACAATTTTAATATTAATCAAACGACGAAGATGGATGATCGATGATGATGGTGTGGTAGGATCGGTGATATTTGCATCCGCTAGTCAAGAAAACTGGATGAATTTAATTATCTTTGATCAAATCAAGCAACGAACTAATTGAATTGCAAAAGACCACCAAATATAGAGGGGAAAGTTGTGATAATTTGAGGGTGAATTTATTGTTAAATTCTGTAAATTTCAATATTTCAATTGTACTATCAATTACCCTCAACAGACGTGATTATATTTAAAAATTCAGATGAATATTCTCCTGGCGCATCCACCATTTCAGATCCTTTTCAATTTTTTAATAAACTCTCATTAAAACAAAAAAAAAAACGGAAATAATTTTATATTACCGATCTTTCTCTAATCATTGCACTCTCTCTCTCTTGTTTTTTGTTGATTAAAAATATAACGGAAATTTTCAACTTGTTTAGAGATTTTCCATTATAACGGTAATATACATATATATTTTTAAAAGGGTACAAAACAAGTATCATAAAAATGTAAAAAGGTTTTCCCGGATATTTTATAATATTATCGCAATATTTCCGGGACATAACAGATGCAATATTAAAGAGAATCAAAGACAGGTTTATTCTGTTATTTTTCTAATGGAAAACTCTTTAAGATCGTGTCTTTAACAATAATGTTTTCGTCTCAATAATTCATCACAAAGTCGATTTATTCTAATTTATCTTGCCTATGGATTTTTGTATTTTCCTACTGACAAACATAAGACAATCGCACTATAGAACTTGACCTAGAAGAAGAATTGCTCCTCTTATCACACTGTTTCTGGTCAATTTAATCATCGACTGATTTAAAGCTTGAACAACAAGAAACTATACGATAGACCACCTGTGGTTAGCGTAGAGATCTAGGCTCGTTTGCAGATTTACAAATTGTTGATATTTAGTTACAATCGTGTTTTTTTTTAAGACACAAATTTGAACTTTAACGAAATTCTGAAACTCTACTGCTTTATGGTACAATACAACATAGAAACAACTTTTAATAAACAATTTAACAATAAAGCGAAGTTTCTTGGTTTTCGAGGCATTTTGAGTCTGTTGCACATTTCTGTTGAATGGCTTTCCACTATTGCGAATCACAAAACGGAAAGTTGTAGAATCTCGATTCAAAGTGTCGTGAATACGACGGATGTTGTTATTAAGAAACAAGACGGGTCGATTCTGTAAGGATTTTGTCATTTTTAACAGCAAGTTTTAAACTAAACGCCTGTTAAAACCGAATGTGCTGTTCTGTGAGTCACACTCACTTTAAAATTTTATCATAACCTCGCATTATTTGCCAAGTGATTCGAAAAATATTTCAAGGGTTTGTAGGGTAGTACCTGGAAACCATTTTAGCAAAGTTAGAACCTCGTAGATCATTTTGAAGTTGGTCAAACAACGCTCGTTTTGGACAAGATCGCGGTTCTCAAAAACGAACTAAACACGTAAAACGACTTAGAATGACTCGAGGATCCTCCCAACACTGATTTTCCTTGTTTTTCTCCATTTCTTTTTAGAAAAAAATGTGAAAGATTCCCACTTGTTCCAGTTTAATATGAAGAAAAACGAAAAAAATCAACGTTGGGAGAATCCTCGAGTCATTCTAATAATAAATCGTTTTGTGTGTTTAGTTCGTTTTTGAAAAACAGAAACGAACGCTTTTTAAATAACTTCCAAATGAGATACAAGATTCAAATTTTGGTAAAATGTTCTCTAGGGGCCTTCCTATAACTCTTCGAAATATTTTTTGAATCGCTCGCCAAATAGTAGTGGAAGTTGTCATAATAAGTTTTTGTTTTAGGTGCCTTTGCGTCGGTGAAAATTCCAATTTTTGAAAATTTTGAGAAAGCTCATTTATCCCTTTTATCTATTATTGAAAAACAGTTAGTAACAGAGTTGCCCAAAGATCATATTTTTGTCGGAAAAACATATTCATTTCCCTGTGAACATTGGGATTAAACGGATTTTCCGTATTTCATGATGTAAGATGTGTTATCTACATTCATACGCGTTAATTCTCATATACTGATCTCTGTTGTAGTAACTAACCATTCCCAGTTTGTGGTCTCATAGCAAGGTTGCCACATTTATTTTCAGATTTAGGAAGCCTAGGCTTGCCACCCGTACCGATTTTCGCGGGATTTTCTCAATTTTAGGCGTTCGGCTTGAAAATTGTCTGCAATTCAGAATTGCCTCAAAATTTTCCAAAAACAGAATCGTCCTTCTCCTGCACCTTAAAACGGTCTTTCCATAACGCTATCATGCGTTTCTACATTTCAAAAAACAAGCGAGGAATCGTAATCATAAAAAGTAATGGTCCGCAGTTTTAAAGCTGATATTATAGTATGCGATTTTCCGTTAAAATTTTAACATAACTGTTATAATTTTAATTTTAACAGGCTGTTTAAATTTAACAGAAAAGTTACAAAATCGGCTTCGATGTCCTTCTTGTTAATTGGTAAAGAAACGAAGATCGTGTTCCCTATAAATCTGCAGCCAAATTTAAACATCTAGTGTGATTCGATACTCTTTATTTATCTCTAATTGTTTACCTGAAATTTAAGAAGGATTCTCGTCGAAACCGCTTTTCAATCAAATCATTACTGACAGGTACTTTCGGAGATCGCATTTACTCCGATCGATGCTTTATTGTCTTGCTTAAGTTCTTAAGAAATGCAATGCCTGAGGAGCATACACAATATAGATGCATTTTATATATACACTGTTGGTTCTATATACACATAAATTTATCACCATCTGCCATCTTTCGTTGACAGCTTTTAAGATGAATAGTTTTACGTTCATCACATATTAAATAAACTGTCTATACTGAAACGTTGAATGTATAATCAAAAAGATTGCCATATATTGAGTAAATTATTTTAATTAAAGATTGTAGAATTGACAGCCGGTCATTTATCGGACTTTATCAAATAGCGTTACGCTATTTGAAAGTGTCGAAAATTTCCAAACATTCTCAACATACAAAAAGAGCGAGAGTGTCAAATACGCTAGTGGAATTTTAAACGTTTGCCTTCAAATAACGTCCGATAAATATTGATCGACTTTGTTGTTAGTAACATCAACAGGAAATAACGTCTTTGTACTAGATGGGAAACACGAAAACCCTTATAAATAAACATCAAATATGAAAATACCTACCAAATGAATTTTATAGCTTAATTAACGAAATATTCTGCATGCGCACCACTCTACAGGCCGTCCCGTAAGTCGCGCCTTTCCTGGTGTGGGTCAGACGAAAAGTCCTGTACCATTATCTCATCTGACGCACAGGTAATGAGTAATTAATTAAATTAAATAGCCAATCAAGCGCTCACTATGGCGATAAGAAGAGAACGGGGAGGAGGCTTGGTAGTGAAAGCGACAGATGTTGACAATAAGAGAGATCTCACAGCGCCAAAGAATATCGGATTGTTTTTAATAAAAAACATCTTATCTTATTGATTGTAATAAACAGCAGATAATGGTACAAGACTTTTCGTTTTAGAATTTCGTCATCTATCTGGCCCATACCAAGAAATGCGCGACTTACGGGCCACCCTGTATATGTATTCATTTAGGCTTTCCTTTCAATAATCAACATTGATTTAACTGAAAATAGACTGTAAATTAAATAGGTTACGCTTTTTTTGCCAACTTATTGTTAAAGTAACGAAAACCGACTAGTTTAATTACACGAGATTCGATATTGAATATCTGTCAGATTCACACAATCATATACAGTGATAGTGAACGATATTTTTTCGTTCGAGAAAAATCTCTATTGTGCGTCAAGGATCGCTGGGCTAATTAGAACGGCATTAATTCAACAAAGTAACTTTTGTGCAAGACAAGCAGGATTAAAAATTCCAAAAAGAACGTCGTACGAATTATTAAATTTGCTCTTAATAGTCGGGCGAGGAACTGATCTCCTTCTGGAATAATAAAACGGAAACCAACATGGATAACAAAAATACTATCTGTGGCTTTAAAGCTTAATCCATTGCCACCACGGACAGCATCTTGGTAAAGTTGGAAATAGTTAGAAATTATAAATAACTTAACAAAGCTAACTTTCTTCCGGCGCATCCACCACAATTGACCCAATTCCTCGTATATATACTGCCAATTTTGATTAATTAACATCGTTGTAGTGATCTTGATCTTTTCATTCGATCATTCAAGATAAATAAAAGTGAGCTTTATCAAGAATATGGAAGCCATCTGAATCGGGGGTGGTGTTTTTAAATTGAAATTTCTTTAAAGAATAGTTATATTTAATGTATTTCGGAATTTATGATGCTCTTTTATAAAGTTGAACTTTACTTTTCTCGAGAAATTCGACAATAAATTCAATCAAAAAGTCCATTTTTGTTGTCATAATTTTAAAGTTTCTTTTTGTGAATTAATAACAACTTTTAAAATGCTCCTTTTTAAAAATGCTGCCAACTAGAATTATAATATTTTGGAATATCTTTCAACATATATCAACATCTCTCATATATGGTTATAAATCATGACATACCAACCGTAAAGCGTTCAAGTTCTTCAAAGTTTCCATTCATGTTTATGTTAAACAGTCATTCTCTTATTGTTAGTGCAGTAACAAAACATCACTTTAAATACTCGAAATCTTGTATAACGTACAGTATTGTTTGTGATAGTAGGCAATTTGCATTAAGCTTCTTGAAATATAACCCAGTTTACTGAAACGGTAGCTTAATTAAGGAATTCTCCTTCTATATATTTTTCTGTGTAGGAAACACCTTTAAATTGCACGGTTTCAACTAACGGAAATTTGATTTAAGATAAACGCTTGAAGAATATTAGAAAGGGTGGAAAATATAAAAGGAGAAAAGCCTCAATGTTATTATCATTATTCGCTTCCTTCTTGCAGATTTAACAATTAACCTACCTGCTCTCGTCTACTTTATTCGATTTTTATTATTCCTTTTTGTTGTTTCAATTAGATTTTAGTAACGAAACGTTTTTATGGATCACATATGAAACTCCCAATATGGTCTTTATTTCTTATAAAGCTCATTGAAAAGTTTGTGAGGATAATCCGCATCAGTCAATCCAATTTACAGTTGACGAGAATGGGGGCTTCGTATTTGACAGGCATTGTCAAGTTCAAAAACGATAGACTTTCCAAGCTTCGTTCAATTTAATCGACAAAGCCCTGAAATCTCGATACGTTCAACTCCTCACAATAAAAATAAAGACTGAATTGTAACCATAAATGTGTATCAAAGAGTGAATTTATTTTAGAATTTTACAGGCAAGGGCATGCCTTTCAGGAATTTTGCAATATTATGTTGCTAAAGACTTTGTAGCTTTATACCGTCAAAAGTGCAAGACTCTTTCTATTTCTTATTCATCATTTGCATGATAAACAGATTGAATAATGAAGCGGGGAATCAGAAATAAGAACTTGGTTTTAGGAGCAGTGGCGGACTGTCGATCTTTCTCGGCCCGGACAATTTCTATGATTAATGCATTCAACCAATCATAAGCCCCGAAAATTTGGATTTCAACCAATCACTACTCGAATGATTCATTTAAATTCGATTAAATTTGCAAGGTTACCCCTCAAACATGTTCTAGGAAAAATCACTCCAAAAAACATCTCTTCTTGAGCTCCGCTCTTGGACTTTTAAATCGGTGTTTTAAGTCCTGTTTTTTTCTAAACAACATGTTGTCGGGGTAATCTGGCAAATTTAATCGATTAAATGAATAGTTCTTGTAATAATCGACGTACGATAAAACAATAATAATCATTTTTAGTTTCAACCATTTTTACTATTAGTCACGATTCTTGTTTAAAAAGAGCCCTTCCAATTGAATTGGTCCCTCTTTAATTAAGATGGGGGCAAATCTTTTACCATTAATTAAGAGTCAATAATACAGGTTTTCCACATTCAGGGCTGGCGCTATATCTTGATGACTCCTAAGCATAGTAACGTAGAGGGACTCTCTCGTATGAGCAATTTTAATTTGCTTTGATCGAATTATTTGTTCATTTCAAGAAAGTGGAGAAAATTCAGATTTAAAACTTTATAAAAGTGTCTCAATTCCTTTTCCTAAGCGATTTTATAGAGAAATTCGTCGAAAAACTGGTGGTTTATAATGAAAATGTCTTAAAATCTAAATTTTATTTCCACCACGATTTAAAACTGGAGTTCACTAAAAATGCCCTAAAATCTAGATTATAAGTCTGGAATTTAGCTGGAAAATTAACTTAAACAGACCTGTTTTTATAATCGAATGAAAAATTCACCGAAACGTAGCGATTTTAGTGCAAAAACATGTCAAAAGTATCACAATTTTGCATTTTTAGACTTAAGAACAAGATACAATTAAAATACAATTAAATAAAAAGAGTTCAATTAAAAAATCCACTAATAAATCTCCTACTTTTGACTCGATACCAAAATTTGTTAAAAATTATAATTTAGGAGAAAGATGTCCACAAGTTTTAAACGAAAATCGAGAGTTCAAATCAATAATCGCTTAAAAGTATATCCAAATAGATTGTTTTATTCTAAGTCATTGCTAGAATTCGCTAAAAATCAGTGCCTTATAACAATTACTTCTTAAAATTCAGATTAAAAGTCAATAATTTAGCTCTGCAATAGATTAAAAGTTTCCAAGTTGTCTTCTTCGCAGCTTAATTGTTAGCAAAATTTATTAAGAATTGACGATTTTTAACGAAAGTATCTTATTTTTTGAACATACAGCTTTATTCATGTACGACGAAAAGTTTATATCTCAACCCCTATCATTTGACGAACGACTTAAAAAAAATTCAAAGATCTTTAGAGATTAATTCAGCAAAATTAGAA
>JAZBGW010000814.1:0-20400 GCA_037464815.1 Mylabris variabilis | reverse complement strand
ATTTTGACAATTCTATCTGTCAACGGTTGTCGAATATCAAAAAGAAAATATTACAATTTTTATCTAAAACGTTTATTGGAACATAAATGTAGTGCAAACAGCTTATTTTAGTATTAAAAATTATTATTGCTGATTTCGTTTTAGATTGGAATGATAATATTGTCAAATTATTAGGTAAAATAAACATGAAATAAATTCAAAATACACTGCACTCGTACTCGCAAAAGCTTAGTTTCTGGCCTTATGATACAAATAACTATTTAGTGTTTTGCTGAAATTAATTTTTCTTTCAGGGTAATTTTCACATTAGAATATTTTGCTTATTTTAAATAGAACAGCAAATTTCTCTTTATATGATTGGTCAGAGAGAAAAATACCTATCTTTTTTAGTTATTTAAAATTTTCCATTTTGTTTAATTTGTTTCTCAGTCTGAAAGTTACATAGATCTAGTCGCCTATGCCAAAATTAATTCACCTATAATGAAAAACATAGAAGGGTTAGCAAACTGTCACTAATTAAATATTTTACATGCCTTTTCCACAATTTTATAAGATTCTACATGCATAAAAATAAATGCAATGAATCTTGATTTAATTAATTATTAATTTCTTCTATTCTTTTTCACTAAGAAAATCTACAATTAATTATAATGTTGTTAATTGTGACAATTGAATTGAAATTTGTTTCCCTAAGCCCTAAGCCTTCTATGTAATTCATTACAGGCAAATTAATTCGGCGTAGGTCACTACATTTGGACTACATTTTCTTTCAGGGCGAAAAATTAAACGAAATTGAAAATTTTGAATGACTGAAAAATTATCAAATATAAATACAGTGAATGTTTATAGAGTTCAATATAGAATTATTTTCTCTATCCAATCATATAAATAAAAATTAGTGTTGCATTTAAATAAAGCAGACATTACAGTTTGAAAATTTCCTATAAAAGAAAGATTTATTTCACCTAAACGCTGAAAGATAATTAAATCCTTTAAACTTTGATAGAAAGTACATTATTTGTGCAGTGAAAAATCAAAATTTTCAACCTTTTAACATCAATAATTTCAAAGAATTTATTAATCGAACACTAAATAATGTAATGCTTCAAAGTCAAAATATCTCAAAAACTGTAAACCCGTCACATTACCAAAGTCCCTTCGATTTACCCAAAGAACTCAAAAATCCATTTAAAATCAAATTATAGGGTACATCTTATATAGCGAGGGTTGCTAGAACAACTTAACTATTTTCTAGAGATGGTTCAAGGTTCAGGGGGCAAAACGGCGCCAGTCAAAATTTTATAGGCTTCCTTTATCCTTTGAATAGAACTTCTTGCTAATGGC
Organism: Mylabris variabilis; assembly: GCA_037464815.1. NCBI lineage: Eukaryota > Metazoa > Arthropoda > Insecta > Coleoptera > Meloidae > Mylabris > Mylabris variabilis. The sequence goes on along the minus strand of JAZBGW010000814.1, from coordinate 19,056 downwards.
CCATCATCAGCATGCACACTGTACATACATATCTAAAAATTCCTATTACTTATACCACCCTATAATGAAAGAGGCCTATCACCACACGTTCATTTTGGACGACTAATAACAACTTCCCCCCATATCAATTACAATCAACAATCTTACTTACACAGTTCTTTTATTAATTATATGTATACAATTTTTTTTCGAATAAGGGTTGATTGGTTGGAAGCTTAACAAATATGGCGTCCTATCTAATGGAATGTATAGGTAGTAGTGAAGTATAAGAGGGAGGCGGCGTCCACAATGACAATCTACTATCACATCAAGCTGCCTGCAACAGATATGTGGGCAACCGACGTCAGAGGCGTCCCTTATCCTAACGATATCGCCGTCTCACCAATGTCGTTTTATACTTATATATATATGTATATAGAAGAGATATTGTCGTCCTTCTAATCACAGTAATGTCGAAACCATGTCGCCGCCACCAACTGTTTTAATCCCCTGTGGTGATGGTGGTGACAAAGACAGACAATTGTGGATATGGTATAGAAAATGGAAATCGTGCCCAATCTGTGCCGAAATAATGGTCAAATCAAATTAAATCATTCCCATTAATTAGAATTGATTATCGATAAACTCCTATATATTGTAATTAAAATAAGTTACTGTTTCCAATAAACAATGTATTTATCTGTAAAGTATGTTAGACAACCAGTAATACACAATAGATGCGATTTTTAAATTTGCCGCTAATAATCGAGTCAATATGGCGATATTTTCGCACATGCGTATTGTTGTGACTTGTGACACTAACCAATAATCAAATTGTAATTGTAATATTTTCGTGCTGTATTTATTTATAAATTGTGGTGTGACTAATGATGATAAATACAAAATTGATAATATAATAGATTAAAATTGAATAAAAAAATGTAAATTGCACGTTCCATCGAAAACGCAGTTCTAAATCGAGTCGTTTTTTAGTAACAATAAGGAGGTGTTTGTATAATGACCGACTTGACATTTAATAATCAAATATTTATATTAATTGAATTTATATACATGTTTAAAATCTAAGTGGATTTGTATTGTAATTTTGATTGATTGAATCATTATTCTGTTATAATAATTGTTTGAATTAAATCTAAAAGAACAACAGTGAGAACATGGCTGATGGGGGGCATAGCAGTGAAGATTCCGATACAGAAAGCCAACCAGAATTATCAGGTGTGTTAAGTAAATGGACAAATTATATACATGGATGGCAGGATCGTTTTATTGTCCTTAAAGATGGTACATTATCATATTACAAGAGCGAACAAGAAAGTGGGTTTGGATGTAGGGGGGCCCTATCATTGGCCAAAGCAACTATCAAAGTATGTTGTGTTACTCAAATTAGATTAAACAGATATATAAATAAACGAAACGCAAAAAAAACAAACAAAACGATAATTGACCGTCTCAATACCTAATAATCGTATCTTCATTATTGATTTTTAATTAATTAAACTGGTTTCAATTCTATTTCCAGCCACATGAATTCGATGAATGCCGTTTTGATGTATCTGTAAATGATTGTGTATGGTATTTAAGAGCCAATTCAGTTGAAAGCAAACAGACTTGGTTAGATGCTTTGGAATGTTACAAGGTAATAATTAAAATAATGAATTTTAATACTAAATTGGTAGCCAAGGATAAAATAATTGACAGACAATCTAATTTTAAATACGATTTTCTTTCGTCACATTTTAAACTGATATTTCTTACAAAAACTTTACGATTATTTGAAATCATAAAACTTGATTAGTTTGGTCGATTTTAGTATTTGTAATATAAATTTTTACTTATGTACAATTACTCATTTAAAAGTTGATGGAAAAATTCGCGTCTCTATCGTTTTTACCCAAGTAAATAACCATTTTTTTTCTTTATCTCTCAATTGTATGTAATTAACATAATTTTTCTTCGATTGTTCCAAGTTATAAAGTATCCATTATTGTCATTATTCTAATTGAAGTTCGATAATAACTTCATGTGTATTGTTTTTAAAACTAGCATTACTTTTACACAGTATGTCCCAAAGAAAATCAAATGCGATTTTTGAAAGCTAAATGGGATCATCCAAAGTTAAGGGTATTGCTAACAATTACATAGAGATTCCATAAAAGAAAATTTGGGCCTCATAACTTGAAAAAGATAAGAGGTATTGAGCTCGGCAACACCTCAATAGATCACAAATTTGATTCTTCATAGGGAGACGCCCGATTTTCGGTGAAAAACCGATTAGACTTTCCAAATATCCGGAAATAGCACGACTTTTGTCCTAAACACGTAGTGTCAAGTTGTGCCACATAATTCCTTGTATAATTAAAATTATTTAATTAAATTTGCATAGATAAATAGAGGAAAGATAACTACATGGGGGTATGTCGACTAAATCTCGATTTCCATTTTCATTTCTGAAAATATTGCATTCAAGGTAGCCTATTTTTTCCAAATTATAAATCTGTATATGCAATAAGAAACGAGTATTTTATTCAACATAGTCGACCACATTAACAGGTGCTCAATACGGTAAACGAAATACAATCATACGTTAGTCATTATTCTAAGGGGTCTACTACATTTTAAAGCAAGGTAACTGGATGTCTACGGTAAAACAAGTGAAACAGGTGACGAAAACTTGTTTGTTGTTTGTTGTTTGCATTAAATTGACATCATCCTTAAGCTGAAATGTAAAAATTGCTTATTTTAGTTATTTTGGTATCCTATAAGTAAACCAAATCAAAATCAACTTTTGTATCTTTTACAAAATGCAAATAAAAAATAATATGAAAGGTAGTTTTTGGCATTTCACATTTGTACAAAAAGAAATCGTATCTAAATCTCGATTCCTTTGGCTGAAAAATTGAAAAGTGTTCGCTTTACAGAGGTTAATCAGAGGAATATTTTAAAAATAACAATGTGTATGGAATAAATTACGAAAAAATTCAATTATCACTACTCCATGATCCATTTTCGAATTTAATTTTATTTATTGATGAATTTTATTAAATTTTGGGTATGCAAGTGGTTTTCAAAAAAATATGTTTTTTTTTTTTAGATAGACACCATAATAGTTGTGCAAAAATTTTAATTAAATTTTAAAAAAAAATGCATTTATCAAGGGAGTTTAATTTTATTGACAAGGAAATGTAACCATCGATTGTTGAGATTTTTTTATACTAATTACCAAGTAATCTGCTCTGTCTTCTTATAACTACATTACCCTTAATAGTAAAGGAAGTCATTTTGAAACAAATAATCAGATTGTTTTCTATTCAAATATAGAATGACTGTTCTTTTTTCCGTTGACTTAATACTTTAAAAATTTTAAGCCATATTAAGTTCTTACTATAGTGACAATAAAGTAAGGGAACTCGTTTGAATTGGATACGGTAATATAAACAGACTTTATCACACTAGGTCAATGTAGTCTTAAGGCCCGTTTAGACACTCAAGCCATTTGCACACACTGGCTTCAGTTTGTGCAAATTAAACTAAAAACTAAATAAAATTTTGCTATTCACACGGCTTGACCTGCGTTCACACGCGCCAATTTCCTTGTGCAAACTCGCTTGCGCAAAAAATGAGAATGGAACATCTTAATTGCCAATTGTTAATTTTCTAATTGATAAAATTGAACCTCCTTAATGAACCCGCATTTTTTTTAGTTAATCAATAGTTTTGCCCGATGTTCTATTTGATCTATTATGGTGTAGTTATTACTTATTTTAGAGATTGTTTGAGTACTTACCCAAAATTAAATTATATCCATCAATAAATCAAAGTAAATTCAAGACTGGACCACTCGACAGGGATAATTCAATTGTTGCATTATTAATTCCTGACGTGGTACATTAACCTCTTTGAAGAGAACACTTTTTTTAATCTTTCAGTAAAACGATTCTTTTTTTTCTACAAATGTGAAATGCCAAGAACTATCTTCCACAATATTTTTTATTTGTATTTTGTAAAAGATATAAAAATTGATTTTGATTTGGTCTACTTACAGGGTACCAAAGTAGGTTATTTTATATTTCAACTTTACCTTTAATGATCCCATTTAGCTCTCAGGAAATTGTATTTGATTATTTTTATAAAAAAAGCTCTAATGGGTGTTAATTGACTGATCTGGGACATACTGTATACATATGTATCTATAAACCTTGAAAAAGTTATCATTTCTATATTATATTATTTTAATAACGATAGTGAATAGCAACTGTTATTCATTTTTAATATTTCTATTTGTTTGCAATATAGTTTAATGATATTCTATTATATGGTTGTTTTTATTTGTAGAGATTATCTGTATCGATTACCCAACCCTAGGTTAGTGTTAATGAACTCTAAAATTTATTTTATTGATTGATATTTCGAATTAATTAATCGTGGTAATTGTGTATTGTTTGTTTAGTAGAATATACGAAAAATATCGTTTTATTATTAATTTAAATTTACTTTTCGTATACGAGAGGATTTGAAGGGAGATAATATATACTTATAATCGTAATTAAATCTGTTAATAGTGGTGTACATCTTCCATTTTTTTAGACTTTTAGGTGATACGAACGAAAATTTAAGTGTTTTAATTAAGATTCGCGGTTTAAGGCTAATCTTTAATCATCGATATCTACACCTTTTCCAACTGTAGTTCAGAAAGTAACGGATTAATTTCAGAAATCGTCAGTTGTATTTCAGAAAAATAAATTTTCGTAAAGATTAATTTGTAAATTATGTAGTCAATTCTTATGAAACTACTATTAGTTAGTGAGCGATTTGAAAACTACTTCAAGGATTTATAGGAGGGTGCCTAGAGATCATTTTAGCAAAATTAGAACCTCGTAGCTCATTTGAAAGTTGATCAAAAAGCGCTCGTTTCTGACAGTGTTACAATTTTCAAAAATTAGCAAAGTACGTAAAACGATGACTGACAATAAGAATGACTCGTAGACCCCCCAACAGTGATTTTTTCGTTTTTCTTCATTTTATTCTAGAATAAGTAGGAATGTTTCACATTTTTTTTCTAGAATGCAATGGAGAAAAACGAAAAAAATCACTGTTGGGATGTTCTAAGAGACATTCTCATTGTCAGTCGTTTTGCGTACTTTGCTAGTTTTTGAAAATTACGACATTGTCCAAAACAATCGTTTTTTGACTAACTAAGAATTGACCACTTAAAAAAAAAACATCCTGTATATTCCTTCACGTTTATTTTATTGATTTTACAAATTTCAAAATGACCGCTATTGACATTACTTTTTTAAAACAAAAACGTAGTCGTTCATGCTTTTAAAAAATTCAATACATTCTTGCTGGGCTGAATACATTTATGAATTCTATGGAATCGTTGTATTCAAAGACGTATACAATAGTTCATTTATGTATCCAGTAATTAGTCATCGTTACCTATTGTTATCTATTCAGTTAGTATCACTTTAAATTGTTAAGCTCAGTTAACAATTTTCTGAAATATCCTCAATGCTTGACTTGTTTACTTTTTTACTGCTTAGCGTTTATAGAAACGATTGAAAGTTAAAAAATAGATTATTACTTATTTTATTACATCATAATTCTTGCAATTCTTCATTAAATATCACCATATTTAGACGATTTCCCTAAAAATACCCGATCGATTACGTTTATTAATAGTAGTTTTATATTGCTGTTTTCCTTGACAAATATTCGATTAAAGTAAACCATGTTGTTGATTATTTTTATTCAGATACGATAATTCAAATAGTTTACCTATCTTTGTATTGTTGATGTTTTTCTTCAGAGATAAAACAAAAAACCTACCGTATTGTTGAAACTATCAAGCGAAAAGTTAGTGATAATTATGGCATATAATAGTAATAGGGATTGTTGTAATTGTCAACAGTTTTGTTTTAATGAAAACACATAATAAATAGTTATTATTTCTTTGATTGTTTACAGGCAGAATCTGGCTACGGTACCGGCTCTGATAACAGTTTAAAACGACATGGCTCTACAGTTAGCTTACAATCGAATACATATAGTACAGCATCCGGTAGTAGTTTTAAACGTTCATCGAGAAATTTACGTGAAAAGCTTGCTGAATTGGAAACATATAAGGAAATCTTATGTAGGCAAATTGATACATTACAAAAATATTTCGATTATTGTGTAGAAAATGAGAGTAATGCACAGAATTTTATTAAAAATGGTATTTATCAAATTTTTATTATCAATCTTTCCTCTATATGTATACATTTTATTTATCATTAATTCTCAATTGTAGAAAATTTACCAGCAATTGATTTTAAAGGTGAAGCAATAACATTTAAAACAACAACAGCGGCTGTTTTAGATACATTAGAACATTGTGTTGAATTAGTTGGTCAAAGGGAGGAATCATGGAGAAATCGTTTAGATAAAGAAGTTGATCGTCGTCGACGCAGTGAAAATTTATCAAAAAATTATTTCGTACAATTACAGAAAATCCGTAGTGTCCATCCAGGACCAGATTTAGAAGTAAGTATGAGCTACATTTAATTACACATACAGGACTTTTGACCCGGAACGGACCGCCTACTTCTATTAATTGACGAATCATTCCAAAAATATTTCAAGGATTTATAGGGTAGCCCCTAGAGGTTATTTTACCAAAATCAGAACCTCGTAGCTCATTTGGAAGTTGGTTAAAAAATGCTCGTTTCGAATTACGTCAAGAATTCCAACATTGTTTTCTTCCATTTCACTCAATTGTATTCTAGAAAAAAAATGCGAAAATCTCCATCTGTTCCAGAATAAAAGGGAGAAAACCAAAAAATCGTAATGTTGAAAGGACCGAAGACTAATTTTACGTGTGCATCTAGGTTTTAAAAATTGCGAATTCGTCAATAACGAGCGTTTTTTGATCGGCTTCCAAATGAGCTACGAGGCTCTATTTTTGCTAAAATTATCTCCAGGGACTACCCTACGAATCCTTGAAATATTTTGGGAATTGCTCGTCAATAATAGTTGCTTTAAGAACTAGGTAGACCCCGATGAGAAGCCCTGTATATTTGGCGGCAAATTTGAAATTAATGACGTTTGAAGTTTCTATTTGTTTATTATATTGATTTATTACTGATTAAATTTAAAAACACGTGCAGGTTTCGTTTATAATTACGTAATTATTTGGTAAATTTCGATTGATTATTGGATATGAATCCGATTCAAATAACTCACCAGACCATGATGTGAATAATAAGTATGAGTCACACTTGTTGAAAAAAAAAATTGTATATCTAAATTATGTGTCGTACCATTCTTCAATACAAACACATACCGAGTAGTTGTATTTTATTGTATATCGTTAACATACTTTTTTTTTTAATTTTTAATAAACGTAAAAATGAAGGAAATTGTCAGAAAAATACATAAAATAAAAATAAAAAAACTTGTGAGTATTTCACGTTTTTTTCTAATCGAATTTTCGCTAATTTTCTTTGAGTTTTCTTTCAAAAAAGCCACTGTCTACTACTTAAATTGAATTTAACAACAACATCATATTTATCTTAATTAAGTCTTTGTGTATTAAAAAGGAGCTGTATTGTTGATTTAATAACGACTTCCATAAAAAATTTAAATAATTATATAACGTACAATTTCAATATTATTATCATAATAAAATTTTATTACATTGACTATAATATTTGAATAGTAATAAAATTAATTATTATCAGTTTGACCCTTGATTTTAAAATCATCTAATGATTGTGCAGACAAACACGTCTAATCAGCTAAGATACTTGTAAATATACATATATATATATTTTTTATTCATCTGTTTATCTAGGAGGGACCACATAGTGTACTTGCTGATGATGAATTTTATGATGCTGTTGAATCTGGTTTAGATAAAATGGAAGAAGAACAAGAATTTAGAGAACGATTGTTGAGTGGACAAGCTGTACCAGTTACACCACCACCATTAATATCACCAGCTACAGAACACCGATTGTGGTCAGAAGTATGTTGTTTGCATTATTTGATGATTTAATTGAATTCGTTTTAAATATATGTATATTTTTTTAATAGATTGATAAAGTTGTAAAACAGGAAGTGGCAATGGCACGTTTAGGTGTTGGTGAATGTGGCACTGGTTGGCAATTATTTGCTGAAGATGGTGAAATGCGTATGTATCGACGTGAAGAAGAAATTGATGGTATGGTTGTTGATCCATTAAAAGCAGTCCACGTTGTTAATGGTATAACTGGACATGAGGTGTGCCATTATTTCTTTAGTCCACAATATAGATACGATTGGGAAAGTATGTCATTATTGTCTCTAATTCTAATTAATTTAAAATTATTTCACTATTTAATTAATATAGCAACATTGGAACATATGGATGTATTAGAGACAATATCAGAAGACACATTAATCTTCCATCAGACACATAAACGAATATGGCCAGCTAGTCAACGTGATGTTGTATTTTGGTCGCATTTAAGACGTTTACCAAACGATCAAGATCGTGATGGACCAGATATATGGACTGTTGTTAATCATTCTACAGAACATCCAGATTATCCGGTAATTCTTAAATAGATAATATTAAATAAAAATTAATGTCAGAAACATATTATTTTAGGCAAACATTGGTAAATGTGTGCGGATATTTTTAACAGTATGTTTATTATGTCAAACTAGAATAAATCCACCAAAAGATGGAAAACCAGTGTCTAGAGATGATCTTAGTTGTAAAATTACTTATTGTTCAGTTGGTAAGTACATGATTTTTCCTTTTTTTATGAATATTGCCGATTTAAAAAATTTATAGTAAATCCTGGCGGTTGGGCACCAGCTTCAGTACTACGTGCTGTATATAAAAGGGAATATCCTAAATTTTTAAAGAGATTCACAGCTTATGTTAAGAACCAAACGAAAGATAAGCCTATAATGTATTAATTTTTTTTGTTTTATTTTTATTAAACACACCGACTTTTATATCATAATGAGTCTATTTACATATAATTTACTGTTATTATTTATAATTTCTTCCATTAAATATTTTTTTCTGTTTAACTCCGTTTTTTTTTTAGTTTTTTACAATATTTCTTCCATTAAAACCGTCCTGTGGTAGTTAATTAAATTAGGGCTTATTTTTTGGTTTTCTTTAAAATTCAAACAATTACTAAAGAAAAAACAATCAAATATAATGGGATTTTTGTATAAATTAAATGTTGAAGACTGCTTTATATTAAAAGTATAATTTAATACAGAAAATACTACAAAAAAATCCAGTTGCCTTGATTATATGTGAAAAATTAGCCTATAGTTATAAAAATTTTACTGTTAATTAAAATGAAATACAACAATAATCAAAAAATGGTGTCGCTTCTTTTCTTATATAATAAAGAATTTAAATATCGAATGGGTTAAAAGTCAAAGCCAAAGATTCTTCTTCAATTTTTGTATTTGTATTGTTCGTCAGATATAAAATTTTAGGAATATATTTGATGTTTTGTTAACGTTGATATAAAAGAGAATATAAAGTGTTATTGTTGCGGGTAATCTTCAGGAAAATTTCAACATCCTTCCTTAATATTTTACATTAAAATCATAATACATACATATTCCGTTTTTTTTTTATATATAAAATCTAAATAAATGTTTTGCTATTGATGTACAAAAAGATATGTCTATAAAAGTGTGTGTAGTTGACTTTCATTTTTAGATAGAGATTTGTTAATTAGTGAAATTTTTTTAAACAGAAACTTTTATATTGCTGTCGTCTTTTTAAAGGAATAGAATAATAAAAAAATTATTTCTCTAAATTTATTTTAACCTACATATTTTTTCGACTGGGTTATTTAAAAAACAAAAATACAAATAAATGACTAGTTACAAATTGCTTTCATTTGACAAAAATCAGTGTATTCCTTCTAACGGAGTGAAAGTTTTATATTGATAAAGCTTATTATCACCATAACCGTATAAAAGTCTACCAACGCCGTTCTCATCATAGTACGGATAACGATATTTCGGTCTAAAATATCAAAAATTATCATTAACACTATGAGATGATAATTTTGAAATTAACATACCTTTCGAAATATTGAAAATTTGGTGCTCTTGGTTGTAGACTTGTGCTTGTTTTTATCAAAATTGTTATAATCAAACACTGAAATTTGAGAATTAATTAAAAATTTGGAAATTGTTCAGTTAACAATACTTACAAGAATTAAGCAAATTTTGTTCATTTTTGTTGTTGATTTATTCGCCACGAATAACAAAAAAGAAATGAGTTTGTTAAGAGTGAAATTTCTCGATGAAAGAGAAAGTCCACGTCCCCCCTTCAACTATCAAGGTTTAGTTCTACATAAACATACGCGTATTTCCTAATCCATTAATATGTTTGAACAATTAATATTGGGAAATTTCCCAGAAAAAATGGTAATTTCAACACTTAGATTCGTACGTTGACTTGCTGTTTTCACTTTTCTTTTACACACATTCTAATCTAGTCACGTCGACGTATAAGTCGAAGAAATGTATCGTGCTTTAAAGGTAACACAATTTTGCAAATATTCATAATGAAAATAATCAAATTTTGAAAATTATAGTTAATTGTTGTATTGATCTTGTTGACAACACAATGTCAAGCATCAATTCAAATATTGCGTGACTTGATCCAGTTCAATCTTGCTGGCCATCCGGTTTTGCATAAGGAAACAACATGGGACTTCGATCCGGAGGTTGGTGCGAGACGATCACGCCAATATCAAGAATTGAATGGGCGTCTCGGTGAGAAAGCCATAGAACGTTTAGGTTTAGGTATAGACGGTTATGATCGGGAACGGTTACTTCAACAAACAATACGAGATGAAGGCCATTTAAATGGGGCTGATGATTTCGTAGATTAATCAGTTACAATTGATTATTGTTTATTAAAACAGTTTGTTATATAAATAAATTATTTTACAACAGTAATTAAGAGTATTAATTATTAATCTAAATATGATATAATATGACAGTCTAAATTATTACATTTTTTTCGGTTTAATTATAAATTTAATCCCTAAATACTACGACTGTATAAAAATTGACCAACAGTATCATTATTATTGTTATGAATATTGAATGAAACTTATAACATCAAATTTTCAATAATTAACACCTTAGTTCTTTAACTCGAAAACCACTCAATTCTCAAATATCGTAACCAATAGCTGATAAAAATATGATTGTATATTGTTGATAAAAATATCGTTTTTCAGTAATAATAATATAAAATATTTTTTGTTTTTATGATAAAATAGAAACTTTTGTTCGATAATAATTGGAATGCGGGACACTACGCATCAATTAGATAACGTAACAATACGAAATTTGCATATTTAAAAAAAACGATAAATACGCTAATGATCTTGTAATAACATTCCAACTTTAATATTAATAATATCAGTATTTAAATATAATTGTTCATATAAAAGATGGACGAATTATTTTCCAAAGATTCGAATTATAAATATTGGCACACAGTCTGTTTTAACAAAAAGAGATCCATTTATTTCCATCAAATCATTCATAAAAACAACAATTTTTCAAAATATAAATTGTCTTTTCTCTAAAATGATTCTATTGCACCTTTTATTGATAGTTTTTGTTTTAATAAATTCTAAATTAATTATGAAATAATACAACCTGTACTTTCTGGTATAAACGAATTATCATTCACTATACTCTTCATATCTTTATCGTTTTTATTTAAATTTACATCTGCAGTATTCTTATCATCAATTTTCTTTTCTTTAATCGATGATTGACTAGACGAATCATGATTTAAGCTAGTTTTTCTCGATCTCGTTAATAGTAATGATGTTGGTGCTGCTGCTATTTGTTGTTGTTGATGTTGCTGCTGTTGTTGTTGTTGTATTGTCGATGAAACTTTATTTAATGTTGCTGAAATGGCTTTTTGATATTCAATAATTTTCTCATTTTGTATTTTCGTTTCTAAAATTTTCGATAGGACGGAGATTTGATTCTGTATTGCTAACATAAACGATTTGTAACCCAAACTAGAAATTATTTAAAAAATAATTACTTACGATTAAATACACTAAAATTTATAGTCAACTTTGAAATATTTAAACATAAAAATAGTCTAAAATAACAGAGCAATTCATTGGGAAATTATAATTTTAAGTTGACTATAATTTTAGGTGTGTTATTCAAAAGCTATACCATTCTGTATTTGTCCAATATTGTAATAATAATAGACCTTGTCGTAATTGTGAGACAGCTCCAATTGATTGATCTGCTGATTTGGCAGCATTAACAGTTCGTACAACTGCCATTGCATCTTGCAATAAAACCGATATTATTAATGACCATTCTAAACAACCAGCTTCCATGAATAATTGTAATAAATATCTATAAAAATCGCAAATTAGATATTAATTAGAAAAATAAGAGTATGAAAAGATTCACCTTAATTGTACTTCAGCTCTTTGTGATCCTTTATTGCTGGTATTCGATAATTGTTCTAAAATTTGCGACGAAGGTACCTCCCAATTATCATTACCACCACTTGTAAATAAATCATTTCTGTAATCACCACCATTACCACCACCACCACCCCATATAGAACTAGTTGTACTCATCATTGAATCATCAATATCAATTACTTTATTTAAATTATTAGTATTACTATTGTTATTATGCAACATCAAATCAATATTATTATCATCATCATATATAACTGATGTTTGATTTGTTGTATTATTATCAATCTTATCATTACTATTATTTGATAATTCACCGATTTCTGTACTATCCATATGACTTGATGTTGTATCAATTGTATTTATTGGTGTTATCAATCCTGTGTTTGGTAAATCTTGATAGCTCATATAGCCGCTATCACCAATACGACTTGATGTTGTTAGATTTGGATAATTTACATCGATTTTCAACAATTTTAAATGATCTTCTACATTTAATTGTAGGCTTTGTTGTTGTTGTTGTTGCTGGTGTTGATGATGTTGTAATGCTGTTGTCGTGAAATTTGATACCGGATATGGCCATACGAACTCGTCATGTAGCCGCTTCAATGCTTGTATAAAATCATCGATTCTAGCTACACGATCCCTTTCTTTACCTAACCATGCGACTAAATGGAAATCTAAATGTGCTGCAAAATAGCCTAAATCAATTAAACGATGCGATGATAACAATCTTCTTGCATGTTTTTGTAAGATGACATCTATAAAAAATTCTTCTGCTGTATTTCCTGGTGAACTTCTACAACTATAAAAGAAATCAATTAAAATCCTAATTAAAAATTAATTATTTTACCTATTATTATTATTATTGCTTGTATTAGGTACGGATTTTTTACGATTTGTTTGTGGTGATTCGGCAATTTGATTATTGTTGGTTTTATTATCAATAATTTTCGGTGATATTGTTGTACTATAACTACGTACTCTTGGACCTTGTACATTGCCCAAAATCAATGATAAATCTTCAGCATTCGGACTAACAGGTGGTGTTTGTTGTGATAAACCTAATTTAGCTGGTAATATAAATGATGTGCGTGGTGATTCAACATCATTCGGATCTATAGCACGTAAGAAACGTACAAGATCTTTAGCTAATTCCCATTTAGATTGTTCTAATGCTGTATTTAATAATAATGTAGCATATTGTCTACTAACTGATGATGTTTCTAAATTTTGTAATATAATTAAATATGATGCTGCTGTATCTAATTGTTTTTTTTGCATGCATTCTTGAAATAGATCTTTCGGTTTACCAGCTACTGAAAATAAATATGGCCATAAGGCAATTTCAGTTTTACGTGCACATTGTACAACAGTTTGTAAATAAACAGGAAATTCCATTATAAATTCAATAACACTTGGCAATTGCGCATCCGGTATTGGTTCTTTACTGGTTGCCTCCTCTTCTAATACTTCATGTAATAATAATTCTAATGAATGTGGGAAATATGGTAAATTAACACAACTACGTGCTATCTCCCATGCATGATAGCCTAAATTGCGTCGTATTAATTGTCTTAAAATTTGATGTAAATACACTTGACTTGTACGTTGTAATAAATTAAATGGTAATGAAAATGGTGAATTTGAATCGGATGTATAAAGGATTGTATCATTTTCAGCACCTAAGATAATTGCATCCTCAAATAGTATTGCTAATGGATAGATTTTCAAATGGAATGGTAACATAATACGTTTCGACATGAATGTATGTGTTTTATCACCATCTTTTGGATATAATGGTAACCAAACTCTCATACCATGTGAACCACAAAACAACCATAAAGCTTCAGTTAAATGTGCTTTATCATTACGACGTACAGTTGGTACCCAAACATTTTCAACACAACTAGCCAATACAGTTGGCATAGAACATGTATATCGTTCACCATTATGTAATTCTCTTTGTACCATTAATAATCTACCACTTATATTTAAAATAATACTCTCATTGTTTAAATTATGATTACCACGACCGATTTCTGTTCGTAATGTTGTTAATGTCATTGATACAATACATGCTGGATGTAATGCTAATGCTGATATATCAATCATATGTGTTCTAATAATATCAATATTACCATTTGTATCATTCTGTCGTAGATTCCATATTGTTACTTGAGCATCTGAACAGAATGTTATCAATTGATCATTTAATATATTGATCAATAAAATTGGTGTATTTATATTTAAAATTTTAGCAAATTTATTATCTAATTTTGTATCTTTTGAATAGAATCGTAATTCATCATTATTTTCTATAATACTATAACAACCCATTATTATATAATCACGCCACCATAATAAACCACCAGTTACAATAAAATCTTTCTCTTGTGTCTCATTACCAAATAATTTCCAACGTCTTGTCTGTAATGAATAATGAGCTAAACCTGTACGACCTGCTACTGCCATATTCTGACCATCTTTATCAATTGCCGAATACTGTAATAATAATAATAATAACACAAAAATAATATACAGGGTGGTAAATACAGGATCTTCCACCATGTATGCGCCCCCCACACATTTATCAAATTTTCCAAACAGTTGCTGTAGCAATCTCATCGTGCAATTGTTCCTTGGATGTTCTAATGTGAATCCTTGTGCGCTAATTTCGATATATTTATAAATAACGGAAAACGCTACCGGGTGGGGGGGTCTATACGAGGTGGAACACCCTGTATTTCGATGCAAACCATTGGTATCTCAGAAACTATAAGAGTTACAGTATCGCTCAAAGGACATAGAAGTTGTGCTATCTTTTGCTCTACAATTTTCAATCAGGAGAAGTTGAATATCTTGATCCATTCCTGAATTATTATGAAAAAAAAAACTAGAAATTCCGATTTTCTTTTGAAGTGAATATTTACCATATCATATTGGATTCTTACATCATTGGATAGAGAAAAAAATTCTCTTTTAGACTGTGTAAATATTTAAAATGAGCTTACATGTCAGGAAAAACGAAAGATTCAAGTACCGATTTTGAACTGTTAATTAGTCTGGTAGGGCCTAAAATCACTAAGAAAAATACAAATTATCGGACGCAATTTCGGTAAGGAACGCTTGGCAGAGACTCTGAGGTACTTGACTACTGGGGATAGTTTTCCATCATTAAAATATTCAATCAAACAGACTAAATAACTCGAACAAACATGTTTTCCTTTGATGTACCGACTCGAAATGGGAAAGTGTTTTGTTTACGCAAAACACTGTTCTCGGCCAAATTTTTTTCTAGAAGTGTTTAGTTTTTATAAAACAGCTAATTTTGTTGAGAAAAACTGTTTTGTTTGTGTTTTGTCTCTTTGGTGGAAAACCGGCTTTAAAGAAAATTTATTTCTGCATCCAATAATGTAAGAATTCAATATGACGTCCACAAGAAAAACAAATGTTGATCATTATTGCTCAAAATTTAAAAGTGCAAGAAAAATTCCGCAAACGTAATTCATCAAATTACCATGAATAGTATGGTAGACATTCTCTTCAAAATAAAATCGAAATTTTTAGTTTTCTTCATAATAATTCACGAATGGATCAAGATATTCAAGCACAACTTTTATATTATTTGAGCGATTCTGCAACTCTTATCATTTTTGAGATACCAATGGTGGGCATCGAAATATTCACCATGCTGTATATAAATTAACAATATGTTAAAAATGAAATTTACTCGAATTGGCCAATTAGTAGCTGTATAAGTTGATGGTACTGGAATAATTAACCACTGTCGTCCTTCTGCTAATGTTGATGATAATGATGAAATTGACGATTCATTATTGAATACATTCTCATCTTTACATGAACGTTGCGTAAACATTCGGATCAATGTTTCAGCAGAATTTACATACAATTTATCCTCACCTTGTAAATATAAATGACTCTGATGACTCTAAAAATTTTTAATAATTATTAAAGTAATTATAATAATAATAATAAAATTGAACAAACCATGCATGGATTACTGGTTAATGCACTTTTAACAAAATCTAATTGTAATAAATTTGTTTTATTTTGATGATCTTTTTGTATCATCCATAATTGATAGCCTTCAGTTGCAAATTGCATTGATATAATTTTTAATGGATTGAATTTTTGTATATCAATATTTAAACCATAATCCCAACCTAATGAACACATTAATAATGCACCAAACGTTGACCATATAGCTATACCACCATTTGTCCATGTTGCAACTAATGCACAACCATCTGGTGTCCATAATAATTTTTCAATACTACCAGGATCACCTGGATAATCTTTACTACTCAATATACAATTATGTGATATTTCTAAACCACCTGTACTCTCATCAACATAATAAACTACACACTCAGAACTACAATAATCAACAAATTAATTTAAAATACGAAAAGAAATGGCAACCAAACAAATAATTACTTTGCTCTACCAAATGTTATCAAACGATATTTATGATTCATTGTTGTACACGTTGCATCTTCGATATTTTGCGCCCATATACCTTGTACTTGCTACAAAATTAAAGATCTGCTTTATCCGCCGAAAGTAAAGTAAAGAAAATAAGCAATCTTACATTAGGATCAAACTTCAGTGAGGATGCTGTTAGAAATGCAGCCCGGCCGTCATTTAATACAATTGAAAAACCACCAACTAAAGGTGAATACTCAATATCAATAACATAAACATTTTCTTCAACGATTGGAATTGCTACAAATACATATTTTTAATATTTATTGATATTATTGAGATTATATTTTAGCAATTAACCTTTAGAAACTTGTTGATTAATACAAAATGGAATACGTCTTAAATCTAAATTATAATCCCTATATTGAGTACCATCCCATCTATATCTTAATATATGCCCATTGCTTGTCGATACCATTAATTCAGACATTGTTATACAAACAATACCAGTTATTCTCCCATCCCACACCATTATTTCTTCACTCTAATTGAAGAATAAACAATAAAGATTAGAATATTTACAGTTATTTGTCGGTATAATAATGGGGCATCTTGCATCTAATGTACATATATGGAATTTTTTCATAAAATAATCATAACTAGCTGATACTGTTCTTTTGCCCTACTTTCGTTTAAAACTAGATATTAGAATGTAGTAGAATTTCAAGAGAAAGTTCCACTGTTTATCGAGTATTTTTTTGTGACAAAACTATGGATTATTACCAATGATAGTTGTAACGGTGGTATAATTTCTTTGATAAACAATTCAGCACTATTCCGTCTGATATTGGCATGCGGTGAATCTTGTTGATTATACAATCCTTTATGTTCTGATAAAACGCCCAATTTATACAACAATAAATGTCCTTCTGATGTCTAAAATTCAACGATTGTAATCGATTATAGAACCAATCTTTATAAACTTACAGCTATGACAATCATACTAGAATCAGGTTTCCATTCAGCTAGAATATTTGTACCGAGTTTTTCCAACGATTGTGGATTTCTTCGATGGAACACGATTGGAACACATGGCTATTAAACAGTGTATAAAAATTGTAACAATTGTTTTTTGTTTTGTTTGTAACTTACTTTACAGAACCATATAGATAGAGAATCATCAGTTATTATAGCAAATAGTATTCGATCACGATTACATATGATTTGTTTGATAGTCCATTGGCCCCAATCTGGAGTCTTAACAACTTTGGGCCAACCAATTGGGAAATACATTATTCGGTTCTTCTTTGTACAATTAATATTTATTTCCAAAAGTTGAATTCAAATTTATCACACTTAACAATATTAATTCATTGCATTTTTTTTAACTTGGAATATTTACAAAATATAAAAATAATAAAAACGTTAACAATAACAAAATTTTGACATATCATTAGATACACTGTTGCCGTACTTGTTGCTGTCTAATCCGTTCTTTCTAAAGTAATCACGTCAACTTTTCCACAATAATTCAAATTTCGTTCTTATTATTAGTAAGTTTTCTCTCATACAGCAACTGCATCAAATTAATAATAAACAAGAAAACTGTGCAATTTTTTCATGTTAAGACTTACTGTAAATCAAAGAAATTATCCATTAGGCGGCAATGTGCGGTACATATTAATATTATAGATTTAGTATACATATGGATAGCGCTTTCCCTAGTTTCGCCTATAGAGCCTAGCGTCTCAACCAATTAAACAACACATTAAATACTCCATACGAAAAAATTGAAGATTTTATGTAAATTGATAGAAATAATAATCATATAATATCTTTGGTTTGACAACAAAGATATTATATTAACTAGATTACGAATGTGCTATATTTTATATTGGAATAGGTAGTATAACAAGTTTTAGATGACCTAGATGACAGTTTATCTTACTCTTTCAACTAATTACTTGTCGGAATCTCTCCTTCAATTTGGCTGTTTTGGCGCAGGTCTAATTTTTACTCACTTCCATTGGCAGTATATACCCAGCAAACAATTTTGTAACGTAACATAAATTAACCTGAATGTAACGTTATATACAGGTATTATTTAAAAGAACAAATG
>JAZBGW010000813.1:6358-20402 GCA_037464815.1 Mylabris variabilis | reverse complement strand
GCTAATAACGCGAAGGTCGCGGGTTCGATCCCCCCATGGGCCACGTTAATTTTTTTTGTTTCCAATTTTCAAACTCTTCAATCAACAATGTCTTCTTCAATTCTAAATACAGTATAACTAATAAGTTCGACAAACAAAACGTGATTTTTGTGACAATACTACAATCTAAACAAACGTGGACCTACACCAATTTGTTCGAATTATTGATGAAAAGCGGCAAAAAAGAGCTCTACTTTCTTATGTGCGGGTATAGAGGTAATTTATTATGTAAAAACTAGATTTCTATCACGAACGAATCTTAATTGGGTCAAATTCAACTGGGTTATACTGACTTACGACGATATTTCAACCCGTTACTATGCCAATTTAGCCAACTCTATTTGCCAGCTAGAGCGACGGAAAAATTGTTGAAATCGGATTTTTTTTTATTCCGGTCGAGTTGGTTGGGCAAATTTCCTTCGTTTTATTACGTTCGCAAAATTGCCGTCGACATTCCAAATTTTCCATATGCGCCACCACATCGAATAAAAAACATGATTAAATGTTTGCTCTATTTAGCATTAGAATCGTTGTGAAAAGCAATATCGTGAAAATCAACATCTCAACAGGTTGTAAAAGTGTAATAATAGTAACAGTTGTTGTTATTTGTAGTAGTGCAGAATTATTTTCCTCTAACAACAAACCTGTCGGTGTTCGTCCGTATCTTCGCCGTCTTGCGGTACCACAAACCATGTCAGTTCCTGTCGAAAACACATACACGTGGCGAACGGAAACATCATTCAATTTTTCTCCTCTTTTTTTCCGGCAAGAAGCCTAAAAGAAATCAACACCAACACGAAAACCGTCGCTTTAATCGAACAAAAAAAATCCTCAAAACCAAATAAATAGATATGTAAGTGGAATAACACCGTAACCGTGTACTATAGATGTGATCTTTCTACTATTATCCTTTTTTTCTTTTTGTTTTTACACCTGTCACGCTACGCTAGAATTAAGAGGGAGCCACTAAACAAAGAGGAGCAACAGCACGGTGCTCCGGCCATTACACTCCTCTCTCTATCATTACCAATGCTGTGCGCCGCCACCAAAAGTAAAAGAGGACTATTATAACTATATACCGACGACCACTACCAGGATCAATACGGGGGGTGGTCTATTAGTAAAGATTCGGTAAATACAAGACGAGGGAGAGAATGTGAACTGAAACAAAAAACAAGACGAGATTGGTTAAATTGTTTTTTTCCTCCAACCCCCGTCTTTTAAATCCGCTTTTCCTATAGAAATGATTTAGTGGTTGAAATTCTAAAGATGTTAAAGACACGTGGATTATGGCTGTTGAACCCCAATTTCTCTATTTGATAGCTACAATGAACTGTCTAGTCTAATTCTAATCTATAGATGTATACCTGTTGGGAGTTTTATTTTACAAAAATTGTAAATAAATCCACGAATATACTGTGTAAATAAATAAATAAATAAATAAATGAAACATACATACAACAACCTTGACATAGTTTCAAATCGTTTATTATATAGTGTTATACTTCTTTGTATATAAATTACATTAACAAATTTATAATCGCAATGTTATTCATTATGTATAATTCGCTAATGAGACTTTAATGAGAGAAAACACAAAATAGCTATTTAATATAAATGTTTCATTCTTTTAAATGCTTTTTGTTTTTTAACAGAAATGCAATACCTTGAAGCAGTGTACAAAAGCTATGTGTAGACATTTAACAAATTTCCGCAATAAATCTATCAAGATAACACTGTAAAATGAGGTAACAGATTAGATAACTTACATTATAAAAACATCTTAATAAAGACAAATAATAATAATAAAACAGGTAATTTACATAAAGGAATTAAGGAAAGTAAGACGTAAAAATTCAACAAAGACCAATTAATACTAATGAACATTAATTAAAATGGGACAACAACAACGCCATCATAAACCTATTTTTTTTAATGACAAATACTCGTATAAACGCATATTTATCCAATATTTTCATAGGAATAATCTAGCGACTTATAATAATGAACAACAGCTAAAAGCATTATTGCACCTGCTAAACAATGGTTTTGTTTTTTTGTCTCTATATAAAGAATATTGTATATATTCTTTATCAATTTATCTCAATTATTCGACATAATGGAACCGTATAAAAAGACTTTTCAATTAGGTTTATAAAAATAACATGATTATGATGATAGAAAATATTTTATGCATTATTACATAGTATATGAACCCTACACGGTAATAATAAATTTAGTTATTTAACAAACATATAATTTATATACTTTATACAAATTGTCTTCAATGTTTGATATATCCATTCAAGGCCCTAAAATATTATGATGGTGGAATAATTACCACCAGTTAGCTTTCGGTCTCGGTTGGATTTTCCTATAAATATGTTCAAAACAAATAACAAAACTATACTTAGAAAAGTATTATAACTTACTTTAATACTTTCCAAATCTTGTTGTGTTTCTGGTGGTGATGAAGACGATGTATATACTTCATCAACTGGTCCATGAAGCGCCTGTTGTTCATGTAATCGTTCTCTCATCTTATGTAATTCTTTACGTAAACGATCGCGTTCCTCTTCAGCATGTTTTACATAACTCTACAACAAAAAACATCAAATAAATGACTGCTAATATTGAGGAACAATTTTCGATTTTTTACCAATAGATTAGTCAATAACGGACTAAGTGGATTTGCAATGTCACGAATTCGTTGTGCTGGAATTGATGGCGGTGGTGTATTATTGGAGGTAATCTCTTGACTCTGACATGCCGGATATTTACCACCAGTAGCTGCTACTGCAGTTGCTTCACTTACATTTAAAGCTTCATTTACAGCCAAATGCAGCTGATCAACTGTTTTAAAAATTCCGTTATTACTGATAAATTTATAAAAATGTCAATTATAGAAAATTACCTTGATAAACAGCCGCCATTACCATCTCTACTGGATCCCTACAAGATGCGGGAACTTCTTGATTTTCACCAGCCATATCGGCGATAACTTGAAAATGCTCTCTAGGTATACTTAATAGATCAGCAACTAAGCCTTCTTTATCTTCTAAAGCCTTGCGGACTTCCTCGTCTTTTCTACGTATTTGCTCTATTATTTCATATTGAAATATTAAAATTATTCGTCATCATTTAGGGTTTTTTTTGTGTTCAATAAAGGTTGTTAAAATTGTTAAATGTGTGCTTTTAATAATGTGACACTACTTAATTATAAAGCAGAAATATTGTGAAAATTCAAGCATACCTAATGGTGTTAATCTCAATTCTGCTGTGTGGACTGGTGGTACTTCTACATGGACCTGCGATGGTTGGATAAGTGGCCAATCATCTGCAGTTACCCTTCTTTGAAGCCCTTCACCCTCTAAAAACCATTACCAGCAATTAAGCATTTTCAATTTATATACAATTATTATTTTGTTTAGTTCTAGGATTAAATTACTTTCAAAATTATAATTTTCCATTTAATCTCTAAATATAGATGCAATTAAACCATGGCTTTTTAGTGCATTTAGTATAATTACAATGGTGCTACATTTTATCAATACATGTATATACATACCAAATTTAATTATTAAAACATAGTGATGGAAAATTTTAGTTTGGAGATTCTACGTGTAAATTATTCTATAATTAGATTTATATGTCATTTTACTAACCTGATGAATTTGCAACATCATCTTTATATTCGGAAATCCGGTCATCATGTGCATCACTAAATATCTGGTCATCGTCCTCATCATCAACTTCCGTTTGTTGATTATTTTCATCATTATTACCACTAACAGCTTCCACTCTTTCAGTTACATCTCTAGCACTAGGTAGATCCTGCACAGTTTCAGATTCGTCTGAATCAGGCGGAGGTTCTGGCCGTTTCGTTTTGCCTTCTCTCTTATTATACGCATTTGCTGCGTCAGAGAAATGCTTAAACCATCTGAAATAAACCACAATTTTCAAATATTTAAACACAGTCATTGTATTGTAGATTTTTTTCACATAATATAATTATTTACAACACAGATACCTTGCAATTAAACTTGGTCGACGATTATCGGATGGAGGTAAAGTTATACTACCCCTTCTTTGAGGTAAAGAAATCGTAATACTTTCATCATCGATATTATTTGTTAATGATTGTCGTCTACAAGGCACCATCGGTAAAGGTGGTGGCCACATTATGATTTGATTTTGTACAAACGCTCAATTTTTACAAGTAAATATTTAAAACAATGCTAAAAATATTAATCTAAACAATGATAGCAATGTCGGAATGCATGCGAACTGGCTTAAGAAATAGATCACACTCAACTAATTTCAAAATTAAATAAACTATTGACAAAAAAAATAGCCTCTGTGTATATTATTTTAATCAAAGTACGTAGTGTATATGATTGCTTTTTGAAACTGACATTGAAGAAGTATACATGATAGAAGATTAAATGACGAAATTTGACGTAGGTAAGAGAGTTGATAGATATGAAATGGGATCTTTAAACGGTATTTTATTTACTTCCTAATGTAAAATGGGAAAAAACCTGTTTAGAATCTGTCATCGGATCATAATATTTACTTTTAACTTGTAGATTCCTGCTCCACAAAAAAAGAACATTATCATATTTAAGCTATTACTACTAACAGTGATGAAGTGGTTTAAATTTAAAGTAATTGATTCTATAAAGATTAGTGAATCAATATTTTCAGCGAACATTGGTTTATTTATTGAAAATTTATATATTTTTAGAATAAAGTAGAAAAACCACCAATTAAAACAAATATACAAAATACAAAATTTATAAAAAAATAAGTACTTACAAATCTCTTTGTATTTCATCTTCGGCTGATAAATCATACATTTGACTATTGGTTGTTGTTGTGTTGATCAAAAAGAGAGCATTTTTTACTGTAAAATAAAAAATAAATCAATAATAATAAACAATATTGGTTGTTAAATGTAATTAAATACTTACAAACAGCATTATTACGTGCCAACATTGTTGAAATTTTAATAATTGGTGAAAGTGGTTGAGGCTGAGCCGGATTCCCTGATTGGAAGAACTTAAGCAAATATTTATCACCTTCTTTATGTAAAATAATAACAGCTTCTTCTAATAATAAAACAGTTACAGGAACTATTCCTTTATTAGGCCGACGTAATTGCATATTTCCTTCTTTAATTAATTTATATTTTGTTAAATCAATCGTCTGTATAGAAATAAATAAACGAATACATGAATATTAAAATAAGAAAAACAAATAGATTAATCTTACTCTAAATTCTTGGGCAACTGGGTGTTCAGATTTATCGAAATCTTTTGTATCTAAATGGCTTTGTATTTCTTCAAGTCGAGCTTTATCCATTGCCAATTTTGCAGCTTCATTAACATAATTTAATATTTCCTTTGATGCATTATGTGCTTTCTTTAATTTAGTTATTTCTTCTTGTACATGCACATCCTCATTATTACTTTCCAAATTACCAATTAAACGTTCAATTAATAATGGATATTTAGAAAGCCGTTGCATTTCAGTTGGTATAATACCTTGAAATGGTAAACGTTTACATTGTGGTTTCTTTTCGCATTCAATTAAAATTGCTTCAAATTTTGGATCACGTCGACGTTTCTCTTGTATAAATTTTAAAGCTAATTGTTGACGTTCACAGAATATTGCAGCAGACTTTTGTAAATTTTCACCAATACTACCACTAAATATATTTAATAATGTATCACCAAGATTTCGAACTAATGGATCCTCATGTCGTTTACGTTTCATTTCTTTATTCAATTGTTTATGTACATGTAAAATTTCACGAATATTTGGAAATATTAAAGATAATTCATCTGGTTTTAATGTTTGACTTTCATATAAAGTTTTATAGAAAATCTCGTATAATACTCGAAGATTTTGAACATGAGTATTCTCAGTATGGAACAGTTCTATAAAAAAAAATATAATTTAAGAATTGCAAACGAAAAGAATTTAAAAGAATTTTTTTTTACCATTAACAACATCTTGTCGTTTTTTCTCATAAGGTTGAAGTTTTCGAACTTCTTCTTCTGAAACTAATTTCTTCCAATCGACCAATTCGGTATCACTTTCCCAATCGGAAGTTGACTGTCTTGTTGCAGTTCCATCAACAACAAGGTCAGCACTATTACTTGGACTTTCAGATAATCGACCACTGTGATAAATAAAGAAGAAGAAAAAGATAATATATTTTTTTAATCATTTAAATTATAGATACCAACAAAAAAGCAGAGCTTTAGCAATAATCTTATTATGCAATAATTCTTACATATAATTAAGGAAATGCTAGCGATGGTAATTTTGTAATATAATGACTCATTCAAATTGTTATTAATTATAAGAGAATTTCCCACACGAATTCATTAAGTGTAAAAATGAAAACATTAGGAATCTGAAATGGAAAGGGTGCGCACACAAGCACGCACTCATACCACTTTCATTCATTAAACTTTTAATCATCTAATAAAATAAACAAAAATATTTAAAAAAAAAACGTGAGAGAAAAACGCATACACGCACATCAATCTTTCGTCATTCGGTCTACGATATGTGTTATACATGTTAAAGAATTGTGTATATGGAAATGGAAAGCACGTAAATATGCGGATCAGCGAAAAGCCTTTTTAATTGAAAAATAACACTTAATCCTTCTTATCAATTTTTATTTTTGAATTATTTCTTTTTCATCTTTCATTACTTACTTGTAAGATATGCTAGAATTGGAAGAGCTACCGGAATCTGTATTTGACAAGCCTGGCTGATCCAACTCCACATCGCCACTACACAAACATTTAAACAGCCATTACTACAAACATTACAAGTACTTAACACGATTACTATAGCCCGCTTACTATAAAATATTTACGGCCCTTTGTATCTATCAGGAGGATAATTAACTAGCTTATAAAACTTATAAAATTATATAACTTATAAAATTATAGAAAATAATCGGTGTTCAAAAAATAAACAAGAAAAATATTTTTTTATTAAAAATTTGACGTAAATTCAGAATGGCAATAATTGAATTTATTTAAATAAAAATAAACAACAGTTAAGTAGAAATTACCGTACAATTTACTCATTTGATTGATTGTCTTTGTTATAATTGAAAATTTCCAATTAAACAAATCAAATTTGAATTAAAGTGTTAAATTGCAATTCGCTTTGCACGGCAATTTAATTCCAAATCTTTTTTGTGGCCTATTTAAATTATTGTAAATTATAAATACAAAAATAACACCTTTCAGTAACGATCACGAAACTATCATCAAGACTAGTAGTCATTATTATCAAATCCTACAACCACCCCGAAATTGCACGAAACACAACTAGGTAGTAACCGAAACGACAAACGTATAATTCATTTTTCAAAGGATCAATATCAAGAAGTCTTATCAATTTCAGTTAGAATTTCTACGATAAAATTTATATGAAAATAAAATATTCGAATTTTGAAAATTTAACATCAATGTTGTTCGATAGAAAAATTCAATGGAAAAATCGACATCTGGATTGATAATCCGACTAATGGTTGGGGATTGTATAAGCAAAAGCTTGTCGGGCACGATCTATAGTTAAAAGTAACATTAGAATATCGCATGCGCTCTCTTCAATGAAATCTACAACTGTATAATAGGCAAAAATCTCAAGGGGAATTACCCAAAGAGAATGAAACTATAATTAAAACATACAAAGTTTGAATAAAAAATTAAAAACCAACTCACCTTGTTGTATTATTGGAAGGATCGCTGATATTACGACGTTGCTTTCTCTGTCAATTCGATAAAAATTAAAAATTTTACAACAAACTTTTTGATAAAAAAAATTACCTTTTCTGACTGTTCTTTTACACTTTCCGATCGATTAATATTGCTGTTGTGTTTCTTTTTAGTTGCAGTTGATGGTAAGTTGATCGTACTGAAATTCAATCACGATTAATAATTTTTCAAGCCCTATCAATATTGAGTAACAAAAAATTCTACCTTGACGAACACTCTTTATTTTTAAATATGTTAATATTAAAAAAATCCCCCATTTAGACACGTTAATTTTAAACGTGCAATAGTTAGAAAATAAATATTATCTAAAATGGTTCACTGATATCATTCATATTATCTCAATGTTATCTTCATTATAATCAATCAGTTAGTAAATACAGTAGAAGTCATCTAAACACGTACGATTTTAATTAATTTGAATGATCAAATGCAAATAACACGTAGGTAAAAACAATCTTTTTTTTTCATTTCTAAAATAGAATGGGAATTTTGCAACTTTGGTTTCATTTGAATGTTTTCTTAGAAATTACTTTTTTAAGATAATGACAATGAGGTCATCAAATTTATTATAAATATATCGTTTGACATATTTGTAGAGGCTAAAATTCGAATGAAGGTCTACAACATACAACCGTACCTATTCGAATTAATTCAGTCAACAAAAGTACAAGACTTATAAGTTGAATTTAATTAAAACATATTGAGGATCGTAATGTTGTTGTATAATTCTGGTTATAAAACATCAACCTACCCTTCAGGTGTTGCAGCATTATCATTATCTGGTTTATCAACAAAATGATCAGAGTTCGATGAGCCTTCAATATTCTTCGAAATTTCTTCACGTACAACATCAGGTCGCCGATCCGAACCGCTCCTAGATACAGGTTGGCTTGGTTTATTTTCAGCTGAAATCAATAAAATTATGAAGTCAAAATTTGAACAATTACATGGATAAATCAGGTTTTTTTAAGATTTATTATTGTTTGAAAAATCAAACAATTAGCGCATTTCTAAACTTATACCTAGATCGATTTGTGTTTGTTGTTGTTGTTGTTCATGTATAACATCATCGACCATTTTTGTAATATGCTGTGATCCACCGAATTTATCACGAAAACCACCACCAAATGCAATAAAATCAAATTCATCGTAAACATCTTTACAACATTTCTCTTTCCATTGTTCAATAATACGACTACGGCGTGTTCTTAATAAATTTAAATTAATAGCACTACTTGATTTCGCTTTCATTAAAACAGGTTTCTGCATTACGTTATTGTTGTCACTGTTAGAAATTTCACTATTTGAATTATTATTATTGCGAATTTGTTCTAAATTCGACGATTGGCGTATTAAACGAAAATCTATCGAATGTCTACTAGTAGCATTGATAACAGAATCTTCCGGTATACGATCGTAGATTGTATTTTTTGTTTTCGTTGATATTGTCTGTGTTTTTATTGGTTGTGTTGATAATGTATCAACAGATTTTGTTTTATAAATTTTCGAACGGACACGTTTTAAATATGATGAGTTTTCATTTAATTTTACCGGTTGTGTATTTGTAGTTTTCTCAATATTCTTTGTATTCTTTACATCTTTCGTTAATAAATTACGTTTATTTACTATATCTTTATTATTATGATTATTAAGATGATCGTTTGTTTTTAATAAATTCAAATTCTCCATACTACTGGTGGATTTTATTATAGTACCAGATCGAAATAGATCTGTAAATCGTCTGCTTTTACGTGCAGTTTTGTCAAATTGTTCGGGTGATAAATTATTACCATTTTTTATAACAAACGTATCACTGTAACGTTTAGAATTGTTGATATATTTTAAATTTTCATCATTTGTTGTTGTCCTTAGTACGACATCTGCATCGACATCATCATTGAGGTCGACTGTTGTAGATTGTGAAATGATGTCATCGTTTTTATTCAAATCTTTTTCTAAAACATTTGCAGAATTAATAACGGACACATTATCACCAGTAGCACTGGTGGTAGTGTTCGATTTCTTTTCTGCATTCTTTTTATTTCGATTCCGTTGTTTCGATGATGATTTCTGTTGTTTCTTACTTGGTTTATCTGAATCATTATTTGAATTATCTGAATTTGGTTGTTGTTGTTGTTGTGGATGAGCATTAATTGTCGATTTTTTCTGTTGTTTCCGGTTGGTAATCTTATTTTTAAATGATGTCATGTTGGTGTTGTTACGCATATCCGCCTGTTTCGACCACATTATTATAAAGTTCTTGCAATTCTCCAATATTTAATTAAACACTACTATTATTACAGATATTAAATATCGATTATTATTTATTATAATTCTTTTAAGCTGAATTGTGTGTATGTAGAATGACAGGAGCACCTACATCCGGTGATTCGTTTCGAATTACTAATGTGATATCGCAAAATTTTATAAATAATAATAGTAATAATAATAAACTACAAAAATTGATAAAACACCATAAAATTATACATTTAATCCACTGATAAGCATCAAACAACACATACACGGAAAACAATAGATCTTTTCCCTTGATTCTATTTATCGAATAACAGTAAACTTATATGGTTGTAAAATATGTAGGAAACCCAATGATTTCCAATTACTTTTCGTTTGATAACACGATAAAAACACACAATAAATCCAATTGAATTGAACAATCAAACAATTAAAATCCAACTATAGAGAAAAAGTTATTCAAACGTTGTTTGTATTAATTTTATGATTACTCACACAGTTATTTTTATTAAAATGATTAAAACTAATTAAATTATCACAAAAATCAATAATAAATAAATATTAAATTAAATTATTAGCGATTATTTTCGACGACGGCAAAAATGAAAACATAAAAACATAACCTCACTTTATCCGCCCATACGTCTACAGTTCCGTACAAGGTTTTTTACTCATTCAACCGACCACCGGAATTCCTACCATATGATTCAATGGTAAATATGTAAAAATATTACAAATTATTCGATTAATTTTATTCGTTAATTATAAATATTATACACTTCTCTGTATTGATAATTTAACGTAAGAATTCACTATTAATTCTATATACCACCTACAAAGAACACAAACAAAACTCGCGTCTCTACCGTAGAAGTAGTATATTTAAGAATTTATAAACGATGAGGGTGCAACGTCTTCGTATATCATTCTATCTCTATCGCACGCATTGATATACCCTCTAGAATAGAACGGGTAAACTATATACTATAGAAACAATACAAATACAGACAAGTTTAGATTGCAGCGGTAGACTAAAAACATATACCAAACTACTACCAGCGGAGCAGTTTGTTGGAAACAGCACATGACTACAACGTTGGCCCCCTCACACTCCACCCCACATTTATTATTGTAGAGAGGTTAATACCGCCGCCGTTGTATGTGTTGTATTTCAATCATAAATTTAATATTAAATTGCGCCCCACTCTGGACGAGAAATACCACGAAATAAAATGCTTATCAATTGGAAAAAAAAATTAGCCTCTTTAAACAAATTTTTGCAAAAACTCCTCAATAATCAAGTTATGAATCAAACAAAAAATCCAAAAGCGGCGGATGTTTTTCTACCTTACATAGAAATTTGTTTTATTTATAGTGATGTTATCATATTTAAACAAACATTGTTTTTTTTTCTTTGCCGATTGATTTTTGTATAATCAATTTGTGTCCCAAAGGATCCATTCAAGATGACATTTTTCAAGTATTCTCTTCATTTTGACATTTACGAGGAAACTTTCCTCAATTAGTAGTTAAAAGTCAAAAGCTACTATCAATATATATACAGAGTGTCCCGTATGTCACGCATTTCATTCTAAGGGCCAGATAGGTGATGAAATCGTAAGACGAAAAGTCCTGTACCATCTTGTTGCCTGACGCACAGGTAATTAGTTATTAATTAAATCGTGTAGCCAATCAGTGGCTCGCTATAGCGATAAAAACAGAGAAGGAAAGAGTCTTGACAGTGGAATGTGGAAAGGGGACCAGTTTGCAGGCTGGCGCGACAGTTCAAATTAAAAGAGCACCTGATTGGCTACTTAATTTAATTAATTATTAATTACCTGTGTGTCAGATAATAAAATGATATAGGACTTTTCGTCTTAGAATTTCATCTCCTATCTGTCTTTTAGGAGGAAATGCGCGACGTACGGGACAGCCTGTATATGTACGTGTATGTTTATTGATAGAATTATTTAAATGTTAACTTGCTTTTAAATCAATAATTGTTTATGAATTATCAAATACAAATTTGATTTCTCCCTACTATACAGGACGTCCTATTATAATATAAACTTCCTTGACTGCCCCCCTACAATCAATATTAGCTACCTGTCATAACATTTATTCGTTATCTTAAAAATTGAACTGTAGACAGTGGAAAAATACAGAGTGTTCAACACCATTTCACCTTATGATTGGACATTCTTTTGGTTACGTAGGTCTGTAGTTTAATTGAGCCGCTTGTTTTTCATTGAAAAATACGTTGACAAATGTCAAATCTAGTATAATATGAACCAAGTTATACTCTGTACGGTGAGTTACGAGACTGACTAAGGGTCGATTTCACCAACGTCTATTAAATTTTAAAGAACATATAAGTCATGGAAACGATTTTTATAATCATAGCAACGATTGTTATTAACTGTTCATTAGGCATAACTGAAGTTGGTGAAATCGCCCCTAAAGTAATAAAATTATTTCACAATAGATTCAATAACAAACAAGTTGACAGGGGTAGTGACATACTGCAAGATATTTGTGGAAGACCGATTTTTTTGCAAAAATCTTTATAAAAACATCTAGTTGTTGACTAATTTATAGAATTTATTACAATGGCAAGTGGCAATATTTCAGTATCCCTGCCTAGTTGTTTGCTACTAAATCTATTGTGGATCAATTTTATTACTTAGGTCAAATCCCTTAAATCACTGTACAGACTGTACAATCCTATGTAACTAGAAACTTAATGGGTCCACATCGTCTTCATTTCCCGATTTAATAAAAAAAAACTTGATAAAAATTTATAATTTAAGAAGAAAATGTCTTAAAATATATATAATAATTCAAGATTGTGTTAGTGTGAAAATTAAATGAAAACTCAAAAGATTTATTTTATTTCGAGAGTGGCACTGATAAACTATTCCAATTTAAAAAAAAATCCACCTTTGCTGTCTCTCCATTCTCACAAGAACAATTTATTTATTACGAAATAAATCTCTTTTTCGTATTGAAACCTATAATGAATTCACTGTAACCCTTAAATTTGCCTCAATAAAGCTACTTTGTGACACGCTAGCACATCATGACTGTTCCAACTTATATGGGCAATAAGTATTCAACTAATGTTTCTAGTTCAAATTGCCAGCTCTGTATACTTTGATGAAAGTTAGAAGAACAGAAAATTTTGCACCAAATCGAATCATTAGAAATTAAATATTTTATATAAAATATCGAGAAAAAAACTCGTACACTCTAGTCAGGAGCGCTAAATTTTCTGTTAACCTAAAGCTTTCATCAACTACACATCTACACACATATCAATTCTAGAATTTCCAACATAACTTAATGAATTTAGGGGTTAAATAGTTAGAATAACTTTCAGATCTATATTATCTTACTGTTTCGTGAATGTATAAACGTTGATATTTTGATTAGAGGAGCTTTGAAATTTCAATTGTATTAAGTGACCGACTGAAGATTCGGTTTCGGGCAAAAATCAGCCGAAACTCAGTGAATTGTCACCGGAGCGATTACGTCGACTTGAGGTTGTGTTTTTTTGCATACTATGTTTTTTTTTAATTTTCTTTAACATGAAATAACTAAAATAACATGTAAAACATAGTAGATTTCACCATACAATAGAAATTTTAACACATCTAAATAACTTTCGGTTTCAGCCGAATCTGAGACTGAGGCCGAAGATTCAGTTTCAGCTATTTCGGTCGGACACTAATTAAGAACTATAATAGACATAAATCCATATAATCCAAGAGGATTAACTTTTAAATGGATAATTCCAATAAAGATAACAACAGCGGAAGATAAACTAGTGTGGATTTTCTAATTTTCATAAGTTTGTCTTTTATCTTATTTGAAAATTGATAATTCCTTAATTCTAATTTCAGTTGCCAACACGATATAATTGAAAAATGTATTGCACTTTA
>JAZBGW010000812.1:0-20420 GCA_037464815.1 Mylabris variabilis | reverse complement strand
ACTTACCGGCCGCAAATTGATATCGTAAACAACTATTTACTGGACAGTATGAAATAAAAAATATTATCGGTTCCGGGTTTCGGTCCTGCAAAAATAACGTTTTTTTTTTTCGGGATTTGGTTTTCGGTTCATTCCCAGATGATTAATTTCCGGCGAGGGGCGGAAGAGGAGATAAAAACAAAGAAAGAGAAGTGGTATGATTGAACCGGGAAAAAACGGTTTTTGTTTTCGGTTCAGTTCCGGATTTCGTTCCGACCAAAATTTCGTTTTTTTCCGGTTTTCGGTTTAGTTCCGGTTCTATGCCCTGATTGAAATTGTTTAATGCTTCATTGAATTCATAGTTAATTTTCATGCTTTCGGTCGTCCTTAGAAATTTTAAAAGCAACCCCTTTCATCTATTTCAGCCTTTTAAACAATCTCAATTGACTTTAATTTCACTTCTTCATTTGATCTAAATATCAAATGGTTGATTGACTTGTTTATTCTGATTTTAATTCCATCACGTCTAATTACAATATTCATTAAATGCATAAAATTCATCTTATACCACACCTGTTTTATCGTTTTTTATTGTGTTTGAAATTGAATTAAATCAATCGGGAGGACTTTCATTATAGAGTCAGTTGTTGTAAGCTTTGCTATTAAGCAGTTTTAGTTGAAACGCCTTTATAATGTCACTTCAATTATTGCACTTTGTTCACAAAGCATTTTTTTAAATCAAGTCTTTTTAATTAATATGAAAATTTAATCTTCTCCTCATTTTGTTATTTATGATTTCTTTTCTATAGAATTTGGAACATAAGGATAGAACTGAAGTATATGTCATGACAGTAACTCAAGAATTAGATGAATGGGAAGATTCACGGACGATAGGTAGAAAAAGACAATGGTTTACAATAGAAGAAGCTCTGGAACAACTTGCCCTGCATAAACCAGTGCAACGTAATTATTTACAGCAATTACGACGTTCAAAAGTGACATGAAATTACTATTATTAACATAATCATTATTATTATTATTATTATTATTACTATTATGATTATAATTACTATCATTATTATTTCATTTTTGTAACAATTAATTAATTAATTAATAAAATATGGTATTGAAATAACATGGAATTTAATTAATTGCAATGACTTCCAATTCTATATTTTGTTCTATTCGTGTTTTTTGGAAGTGAAAATTTATTTCTACAATTTATTTTTCAAATTGTAACATTCAATATACGTTCACAAATATTTCGAGTTTAATTATTAGTCGTCAAATAAAACAATACAATAGAAAAAAAACTGTTGTCATTGTTTTATTGTTCTTTTGTACAATTTTTTGAAATGTGAGCAATAAAATTTCATTTATTAGATTTTAAATTTGTTTGTCGTCTATGAAGCTCATTAATTGTACACACAAAAGAACACTTTTAATTAATCACTTATTATCGATATTGATTATTTCGTTCAATATATCTAAGAATAATTCGGCTTCGGCTGTACAATATTGCGCAAATTCTCGTCGGTTATTTGTCTGTAATAATTATTAATAATCTTTGCCTATCATAAATTTATCAGAGTCGACTTTTTTAAGCTAAATTAGACAAAAATGGAATCGTAACGACTATGTTTTCTCTTCATTTCAAACTACCTCATCATTATTTGTACGTTAATTCTTAAAAAAACTTTTAAATAAATCCTTGGATTAAGAATGAATGACAATTTACAAAAGATTCGCTACAGATAACTGAAACATTTGTTAATAAAATATAAATCTTGTTATTTCGCAATAGAATTCAGTTTCTTCAAAGACTAACAATGGAAAATTTTACAACGAATTCACCAGAAATTGTAGATTTATTACAATTCTCCTGGTTGGATTATTCAATATTTTTCTCAATGTTTGTTGTATCGGCCCTAGTTGGTATCTATTTTGGTTGTTTTGGTACTAAACAATCAACAACCAGTGAATATTTACTAGGATCGAGAGCTATGGGTGTTTTCCCTATTGCAATGTCATTAACGGCCAGGTATTCTAATTGTTATTAATTCAAACTATAATTGATATAATTGCCATTTTATAGTCATCTATCTGGTATTACGCTCATGGGTGTACCGTCAGAGATCTACCTGTATGGTACACAGTTTTGGGCTTGTGGACTGTCCGTAATTATCGTTAGTTTCATGACAATTTACATTTACATGCCTGTATTTTATCAATTAAACGTGAATACAAGTTACGAATATCTAAAATTGAGATTCGATAGGAGAATCCAAACGGTTGCCTCATTTTTCTATGTACTTTTTAATTTATTTCACATCCCACTGATTATTTATATTCCAGCTTTAGCTTTTAATCAAGGTAGGTGATTGTATTTTGAATTGTTTAAAGGGTTAATTTTTGTGTCTTTTTTTTATAGTTTCGAGTATTGAATTACATAAAATAACACCAATTATTTGTGGTATTTGTATATTTTATACAACTATCGGTGGATTAAAAGGTGTTGTCTGGACTGACACATTACAATTTACGGTAACATTGGGTGCTTTGTTTACCGTATTTATTATTGGTGTTAAATCAGCTGGTGGTATAGTAAATATTTGGAATATCGCTCAACAAGGAGAACGTATCGAATTTTTCAAGTAATGCAAACTAGTATTAAGCCCCTTACACACGCTTCGATAAATCGAAAGATCACAACTGAATACTCCTTTTATTAAGCCCCCTACACACGCTTCAATAAATCGAAAGATCAGAACTCTTGATTTTTCAGATCCTAACTGAATACCCCCTTTGCCGTACACACAACGATAAATCCTTTTGATTTTTTGGATTCCCCACGTTAGCATTTATACTAAAATTTAGAGTGTTTGTTACCGGTGAGATCTCACGGATTTTCCTCATAGCGCCACACACGCAACGATTTGATCTCACGATCAAATCGTAGAGATCAATCTAATCATGTTTTGTTGGCATCAAAAGATCCGGATCTCTCGACAGAACCGTACAGTTTTCGCCCACACACGCTTCGATAAATCTGAACTGTACAGTTCCCATCTTTCTATTTATCGAAGCGCGTGTGGGGGCCTTTAGATTGTTTTGAATTTTACAGGATAGCCCAACAGCAGGCGTGAATTCTGTTGGGATGTCTTGCATGAAACTAAACACCTCCAATAAAATCAACAAATTTTCAGCTTGGACACCGATCCAACGGTCCGTACAACATTCTGGGGTGTCATTATTGGAATGTCCATTTTATGGCTAAATTCGCTTGGTATTAATCCATCATCGGTCCAACGTTTCATGGCGATGCCGTCACTACAAAAGGCTAAATTGTAAATGATTGAAAATTCAATTAGAATCGAAATCTAATGAGTTTTTTAGGAGCATGATTATATTCGGCTTAGGAGTTCTATTCACAAAATCATTGAGTTGTTTTTCTGGTTTAATAATGTACGCTAAATATCACGATTGTGATCCATACAGTGCCGGTAAAATCCGACGTCCAGATCAATTATTACCGTTCTATGTTTTGGATGTTACTCGATATATTCCAGGACTATCCGGACTGTTCGTTTCGGGAATATTCAGTACAGCTCTTAGGTTTTTAACAGTTATTTATGTTACAAGGATCGTAACGTCAATCATTATGGTATCAGACGAGACAGAAACCGAATTTGATCAGTTGCGATCCGTGTAACGTACAAAATTGTATGTGCTAGCGCGAAAATTGAAGAAAAATTCAAAAACTCAACTCAGTGGTGTAGTGAACAGAGTTCTGTGGGTTACGCGGAACACGGATCCGTGCTAGAAAGGCGCCCTGCGTCCGAAAAAGAGGTATTACGGTACTAAGGTAGCAATCTTTAAAATGTTCACAACCTTGAAAAATTGCTTGACATTGAGAAAGTTGCGCAATTTTTGAACTTGCTCCGTAGGTCACACATTGAAAAACCTGAGTGGCGCCACTCGTAAAGTATACAAGTCTGAAAGCTCCGAAAATCCGTAAGCAAGATTCTTGTAAACCGGAACTTGTCACTACACCACTGACTCTACTCATTATGGTCAGGCCCGTTACAAGGGCTTGTACCGCTCGGGTGCAAGACTGCCTTGTCACCCTTTCATTAATGATAAGCTATCATTGTTGAAGAACAAAATCATACATAAGACCGATAAGAAAATAAAATAATCAATTGACATCAGTAAAATTAAGTAATAAAGCACTCGTTGACTTTTTTTGCACTTCCGGGACTAGTGAGTACTTTAGTCCCTTATTACAGAGATTAAAATATCACTTTTAATCTCTAGAGGCATAATATTTATTATTTCCCTAGGGATGAAAAATAAACAATTATATGTATCTATAGCAACAAATGTCAAAAAAGTGTCAAATACTTGTTTATACATAGAATTAGTTGCTATTATTTTATGATATTATTGATCCAGCAACTATGGTGATTTTTTAAAAATATACCTAGAAATGACACATATATAGTCCACTCACAACTTGAAGAAAATAATAAAATTTTGCCCACAAGAATCATCTGGAATGGCAACATTAAGACGTGGTAGTTTAAAAATTTCTGTTTATTTTAGCACCTACATCTCATTTACTGAACTAGCCGCTTGACACCAAATATTGAGCATAAGCAGCCCTGAGATAAGGGTTTTGATTGACAGAATTGTAAAGTTGTGGTTACTTAAGAAATTCAATTAGTTTATTACTCTCTTAAAGTTGTGAGTTAACTATACTTGTCAAATGAATGAAGGTTTTTGTCAATCTCAAATATTTCCGAAAGTGCAAAAAAATAGCGTAAGTATACTGTGTGAATCACCTAAAACGACAAGTTCTTATGGTGACTCCCATTATTTGGTGAGCGATTCGAAAAATATTTCAAGGATTTGTAGAGTCGTATTTGGAGACCAATTTAGCGAAATTAGAATCTCGTAGCTCATTCGAAAGTTGGTCAAAAACGCTCGTTTTGGACAAGGTCGCGATTTTCAAAAACGAACTAAGCACTCAGAACAACTTAGAATGACTCGAAGAGCTGCTAACCATTGATTTTTTGGCCTCTTCTCCATTGCACTCTAGAAAAAATGCAAAGTTCCAGAATATAATGAAGAAAAATGAAAAAAATCAATGCTGGGAGTATCCTCGAGTCATTCTATGTCGTTTAGTTCGTTTTTGAAAATCGCGATGTCGCCAGAAAAGAACGGTTTTTGACCAACTTCCAAATGAGCTATGAGGTTCTAATTTTGCTAAAATGTTCTCTAGGAAGCGTTCTATAAATTATTGAAATATTTTTCGATTCGCTCGCCAAATAACGGGAGTTGCTATAGGAACTTCTCCTTTTAGGTGACTCATCCGGTATAACTGGGGACTAAAGTGCCTTCTTTCGTTCCTCGAACGGTTTATTGTCCTCAGGACTTGTGCCCATCGGCCAATAAACTTCCACTCTCGGAACGAAATACTGCTCTTTAGTCCCTTGTTAGTATACTATTTGAGTATCCCCAAATTTAAATTGTTTATTGGAAAAGGGCATTTGTGCTTGAGCCGCCCGGGTGCATTGCACTCGCTGCACTCCGGTACGGAACGGGCCTGATTACCGTGCTCAGTCCGATAAGATAAATCATTACGAACCCCAGTCCGATAAAGCGGACCCTTATGGTCCTCAAATTTATTTAAATAACGTTACATATGACAAGCTAGCACATAAACATAAATCACGTTGATTTTAATTCACTTGTTATATTAATTTTAGTACAATGTCAACGCATTTTAATACTCTGGGTGGTACAATTTATAACGACTTTATTCAAAATTTTATGCCAGATAAGACTACGGAGAGAACTGCCAACAATATCATCAAAACAATTATTGTAATTGTTGGTATTATTTGTCTAACTCTTGTATTTGTCGTCGAACATCTAGGTAATGTTCTACAAATCGCGAATACTTTAACCGGCATCACAGCAGGTCCTTTAGTAGGACTCTTCACTTTAGGCATGTTGTTCCCATCAGCGAATACAACTGTAAGATTTCCTGCCATAATCACTAAATTTATCGATTGATTTATTGAAAATTTAGGGTGCTCTTTATGGTTCAATCGTTGCTCTAATTTCTACAGCATGGATGGTTGGTGGTTCACAATATTATTATATGAAAGGTGTTATTCGTTACAAATATAAACCGTTATCAGTCGAAAATTGCAACAGTACAATTCATTTTATTAATAATTCAATCAGTACACAATCAGAATTTTCAACGGAGTATGAACCTTTTATTATTTATCGATTCTCAGCTTATTGGTATCCGGTAATTAGTGTTGCTATTACAATACTAGTTGGTTTATTAATTAGTCGATTATCTAAAGAGGATGAACAACATAGATATAATAAAAATCTTTACAGTCCAATTATCCACAAATGGATCGAACAAGATCCTAAAGAGTACCAATCTGTAAAATTGAATATTGTGACAAGCGATGATAACGAAACGCCATCAATACTACAATAACTGTTATCGATAATTTTT
This sequence comes from Mylabris variabilis, assembly GCA_037464815.1. Lineage (NCBI taxonomy): Eukaryota > Metazoa > Arthropoda > Insecta > Coleoptera > Meloidae > Mylabris > Mylabris variabilis. The sequence goes on along the minus strand of JAZBGW010000812.1, from coordinate 13,897 downwards.
GTTTTTAACTATTACTCAGTTGCAAATCAAATAAATAAATATTTACACAATTTGAATTAATCTAAAGAAAGGACACTTTCAACACTGGAACGATTCCTGGGTTCTAACCGTGGCCCGCCCAAATAACTGATTGGATTCGCGAATTTCCGTTGATAATCATTCAAAAATATAGGGCGTATTAAATTAGTGAATTTTAACGTTGGTTGTACTGGAAAAAAATCATTTTTTTAAATAAAATTCGCCAATGTTTATTGAGATTTCTTTACCTTTATCTGTTTCCGTTGGCTTTAATGATTTATTAGCTAGCGTTGTAACATCGTTAGAGGTCTGTTTTGGAAGAAAAAAATCCTAAACTGATTTTGTAAAAATTTTATATTTACTATAAAAATCAAATCAGTCATTAAATTAATGAGGAGGAAAACAAATAATATTCGCGTCTGTTTTTTTGATGATAAAAATGTTAAAACTGCAATCTATATAATTTTTAATACATTGATTCTGCAACAAATAATGGTAGTAATGATGGTGATAGTGATGATTAGCCCAACACCGGTGATGATGGTGTGCCAGTGAATTCTAAACTTCCCATTTCATCGATCATATACGGTAATTGTGTGGCCAATGGATTACTATGAGGTGGTGGAATTCGAGTACGTGTCCGAACTGGTGGCGTTAATGTCACCTAAATTCAATAAATTTACGTAAATTTTTGATGAAACATTTAGCAAAAAGCCATGCAAAACGTTCTGCAAAATGAAACTCATCATCGTCGATCATGCACCACAACAGTTGATAGAAGACAAGCATGCAAATTAATGTTCAGTTAAAGTGACTTCACTGACTGAACTGTATGGAGCCATAGCTTCAATATTACTTACACTTTTACGTTTCACCTTACTATCGTAATTCTCTTCATTTTCCATTTCTTCTTCATCTTCCTCCGGCATTGGACTCAAGAAATCCGAGTTTTCTTCGGGCGTATCCCAAGCTAACTCACTAGCACTGTCTGTTGTAAAACAACATAAAATATCAATTATATAACGTTAAATGTTGTAAATATCTACCTCTAAAACTAATACGCTTCTCCCTTTTGCTATCGTTGCGTTTCAACAGAGGTTTCGTTGGATTCTCATCGTTTTTATCGATTTCAACAACTGCAGCTGTCTCTGGCTCTTTCTTATCGAGACCCCCATTCGTATTCTCATTGGGAATTTTGCCATTTTGTGCAGAAGGTTTCGACATTTCCGATAACTAAACAATTCAATTTAAGACTCGTACAATAATTTCGAATAAATCTACCTGAATAAATGGAGCTTCTTGTAATTTAGCTGCTTGTTCTTTTGACCATAAAATACTGGCATCAGTTTCCATTTCTTTGCGTCGTTTATACTGTTTGTTAGTGCGATACAATTCGTAAATACAAGCAATCATTATAATAACAAAGAATGTAGCGAGGACAAGTACAATAATTTTCCCCGTACCTTCTTCTTGTTGTTTTGCCGTAGAATATTTCGATGTGTAGAGTACACGTTGTGGTGCATCTTCCACCCAGGTCTTATCCTTACCTTGGCTTATATTTAAATTAAGCGTACCGGGTGTTTTCTCGTGGAGTACATCAAAATGTGGACTACACTGAGCACTTCGGACACCATGCGAATTCGAAACGTTCACCTTCTCAGCTCCTGTCTTTGTAAACAGCATGTACTCTTCTAAAGGTTTCATAACGTGCTCATTAACCTCAATAAAAATATCTAAACAAGACGGGTTTTGTAACAATATTTGGATTTTTTCAATTTTTGGACTTACTCGATAGACAACCACTGTAGCCTTTATAGATTGCAAATCGTGGATCAATTGTATTATGACCGCCAATTTGGACTTCATTTGCTCCTAATTCTGGAACATTAGTGAAAGTCTGTGCTGGGATCTGTTGCATTTCAATCACCTCACGATCTACCAACAATTCGGATTCGTCATGGTCGCGTTTATAATAAATTGAATGACGGGCGCCGTTGATGAAGGTTTTTGAATTTACCGTTGCAGCGAATACGGCGCCTTCACGGTCTTCTTGAAAGATCAGGAAACCTTCCGGACTAAGGCCGACTAATAGATAGAAACTTCGACTGAAATTAGTTTGAAATTGTATTATTTTTTAAATTTTCTAAATTAGATTGAAATACTTGTTTTCAGTTTGTAAAAGTAAAAGAACTGTGTGCTTTTGCCTGATATCCATACTGGAGAAAGCTAGTTGAATTTTGACATGATCAACGGAACCGTTTAGGACGTATTCTCGCCATAGAATCGATTCACCACTGAAATCGGCGCCTTTCTCATCCGAACAAAATTCACCATAATAACTCGTATGCTCACAATCACAGGTGTGCTCCTGATTACGGAAATCCTCAATACAGATACCACCGTGTTTACACGGTAATGCATCACATTTCATCGTACAATTCGCTATCACTCCTATCAATTTTCGTTTTAAACAATTCTATTTATAGAAACATAATTGCATATTACCTTCATTATCATTTGTGACTTTAGATGGTAGATCTACCAATATATCGCCAATTTGTAGCCCTCTCATACAGCCCACGTAACCCGGCAAATCCGGTGGGTTTTCTGACACTTTCAATAAAGTCTCAGGGTCGTATCCGCCTAAATTCAATTGAAAATATTCCGTAGGCGGTGCGGGTGGTCGTTGTGGGGCTAAAACTTCTAAAAAAAAAACGTCGTAAAATTAGCGACATTTGAATTAAAACGTGATTTTTAACCTTTTTCTGGATTAATCCACGGTTTCGGTGAATATTGCTCCAATAATTCAACACCAACTGGTATACTGTTGTTGCGATCATTCACATAGATTGTAGTTTTATTTTCTTCACGTTCTATAGCAATTTGTACTGATTTACTTGTGTTTAATTCGTTATATTCCACAGTAACATCATAAATTTCATTACCATAATTGAATAAGAACACAACTTGTGTACTGTTAAATATAAATAAATGAACGAAATTGTTTAAATGGTCATTAGCATAAAAAATCAAAGCTAATTCATCGTAGGTACGTAAATTAATTAAAATTTGCTCTTCGAAAATTCGCCCAAGGACCGTTTTCTCGTCACTAACATCAATACTGAGATAGTTGCGCCGCAGGAACGCTTCAGGCTTCGTAAAAGTTACAGCATTCGTATTGATATCTACAACAAACTACAATAATAAATCAATTCAATTTTGCAACAGAGTCCCTATACTTGTTTCGCAAAATTCGCCCTTGTAAGCCCACGGATTTGGGCAAATGCACTTAAACGTGCTCCACAATTCCTTGCATTGGGCCCCGTTTTGGCATGGATTCGAAACACAAGACGGTTTGCATTCTTTGATAATTTCGCTCAAATGTACGCTCATATAACTGTAAATATCTAGAATTTCCTCGTTGACGACTAAGCCACGGAAACAGCCAATTAAGCCTTGATGTACTGAACTTTTCGGATCTAGTAAATCACTGAAATATGGCTGTGAATTAAAATTTGTTTATATTGATGATATCAGGGCATCGAACCGGAACAGAACTGGAAAAACCGAAATTTTGGCCGGAACGAAATCCGGAACTGAGCCGAGAACAAAAACCGTTTTTTTCTCGGTTCAAAAGGATCTTTTTCTCATTTATTTTTTATTTCTTCTTTCCTCCCTTCCCCGGAAATCATTTGGGACTGAACCGAAAACCAAAACCCGAAAACCCGTTATTTTTACAGGAACGAAAACCGGAAGCGAACCGATAATATTTTTTTCAACTAAACCGGAACATGATAAACAACGGTTCGATGCCCTGGATGTTATAGTGTAGATTTACAAAGGAGCTCCTCCAATAAACATTGAACCTTCAAACGGTCCAAATTCCTCCTCTTGTTTCAAATCAACCATCTGATAGTCTTCATTTATCATAAATCGTACATGATATTTATTGTAATCAATCCATAATTTGTGCCATTCGCCTCCATTCAGACGACGTCCAGAGACGATAACTAACTCCTTAGAAACGCCTGTATTTAGCGTGAAATTGAACGTCAATTGGAAATCTACCAAAAAAAAGAAACGGAAGAGAAGTTGCAAGTTTTTGTTATAAAAATCATCGCACCGCTAGTTAATGCAACCATAAAACTTGGATAGTTTGGCCGTATTGGCGGTTGATATAAGAGTATCGCTTTTTTGCCAGTCGTCCGAAATGAAAAGGCTAAATCGCCTTTCCGCCAACCGGGGACTTCGATGTACGATTGACTTGTAGTGAACGTTACCACGTATCTTTGAGTATCTGGAAACGATTGAATTTTGGGGATGCACATCAAAAGTGGATAGTGTCCCTGGTGGAAATGAGACTCTGAAAATCTCTGAAAAAGTCTTACTTTCTCTGAAAATTTGGAAAATCTCCGAAAAAGTCTTAAAATATTAGTATTAATACTAACAAAAATAATAATAATATTAGTCCGAATTTATTTCCATTTTAAGACTTTTTCTTAGAGATTTTCGGAATTTTCAGAGAAAGTAAGACTTTTTCAGAGATTTGCAGAGAAAATAAGGCTTTTAAAATGTTTATTCCGAGTTATTTCGAGACTCATTTCCACCAGGGGTTATACTGAATTCGTACTAAAATCCAGTGGACCACCATTAGGCTTGCCAACTAAAAAAAAGACAATTTCCGGGACTTCCTAGATAAAAGCGCGGCACTTTATTTGCGGGACATCTTTACCTAAGAACATTCGAGGTTCTTATGGCAACTCCCATTATTTGGCGAGCGATGTGAGAAATATTTCACGGAATTGTAGGGCGGTACTTAGGGACTATTTTAGCAAAATTAGAGCCTCGTAGCTCATTTGAAAGTTTGTCAAAAAGCGCTCCTTTTGGACAAGTTCGCAATTTTCAGAAAACGAACTAAACACATAAAATGACTCGAGGAACCTCCCATCATTGACTTTGTTTTGTTTTTATTCAATTTATTCTGAAGAAGGTGGGAATGTTTCGCATTTTTTATAGAGTGGAATGGAGAAAAACGAAAAGAATCAATGCTGGGAGGATCCTCGAGTCACTCTAAGCCGTTTTTTTTGTTGAGATTTGCGCACTTGTCCAAAAGGAGCGTTTTTGATCAACTTCCAAATGAGCTCCGAGGTTCTAATTTTTCTAAAATGTTCCTTAAGGATTACTCTATAAAGCCGGGAAATATTTTTCGATTCGCTCGCCAATTAAGAACTTTTCGTTTTAGGTGAATCACCCGGTACAATTAATACACATGAGCATCTGATCAAAAATATCATAGAAGGGATAATGTTTCTATTCCCCTATTTTATCGAAAATCACTTCTGTCAAATTTCGTTATGTGAGTTTGTTGTTGGTTTCCGGGACAAATGGCGTCCCGCATGGACTTCAAACGGGGCGATTGAAAGAAGTTTTAGAAACGGGAAAATCCGGGACAGTTGGCAAGCCTAACCACCATCCTGTAGTTGAGTCTTACTGGTTTCGACGCACTCTAAAGGTCCTAGAGTGATCCGGCCAAGAGCATCTTCCGGCATATTCGATTGTTGTAAGAATACCATTTTCGTAATGCCCAAACTGTTACCAGTCGTATAATAGCCATCATCAGAATTCCATTTATCATCCTCAACATCATCACAATTACACCAATGTGATGGATTCTCGCATTTCTTCCCAACTGAACATGGACATGTTCCACTAAAATTCCTATTTAAGATAATTCCTTGATAACAAAATTAAACCAAATACCGTTTAACATCTCCAATAAAGTCAACTGTTTGATTAGCTGAACTAATAAACCATGTGGTTGAATGTAGGCCTAATGGTGCTTTAAAACAATCATAACGTATATATTGGCTACAATTCAACGAATGCGATACTAATTCTTGTAACATATCAGCAGTGAATTCGCGATATTTTATACTGAAACTGAAATCTTTCTCAGACGGTGACCGTACATCGATCTGGCTAGGTAAATTATGTTCAACAATTGTCTTGGTTGAATCTTCTAAACTTTGGAATTCACAACGGACATGAGCCGGTGGAAATCGACCATTACCATCGATATCAATCAGATAAACATCGGGTTTCGTATAGCCCAACAAGGCTAATTCTTCGCATGTCTTTCGATGTTTGGCAAAATGACAATTCTTACCGATATAACCAGTCTCTTCGCATTCACAAATCAATTTATCCTCTCTAACTGAACATTTACCACCATGTTCGCAAGTATTCGGCCGTAAACACGGATCAATGAAACGACAATCATCTAATGTGACTTCACCAACAACCCGTTCAGATTGTAGAACGGATCGTGGCTCTAAACGTTCACCATTCACAGTAATATCACGCATACAACCAACAAGACCGGAATTCGAACGTGAACCACTACCGATCTTGATCTTATCACCAATCGAAAAACGTAAATCATTGATGCGTTCCTGTTTCTCTTTACTGTCAACACGCAAAACGACCTCATCGTCTGCGTAGGTTAAATTCAAAAAATGCCAAATTCTCGGCGTTTTCTTCACGCTCAACAGATGCGTTGTATTCTTTACATTATTGGTTAATTCGAAGCGTACTTCATCGTTAACAACTCGCACCTCCCAATACAGGCCTGTTTGTGTTTCACTTGATGCTAAAACACTCAAATTACTACTACTTTTAAAATTAAATACCAACGATAATAGGTTTGTATGGTTGTTTGGCCACCAGATATGCGCCGAACTGAATGGGAACGTTATCGGAATCTCTGTAACATCATCTTCATAAAACTCCGGCTGTAATATCCCGATATAATGGACTTTTGGATTATTCTTATTCAATTCGTAAATTATCGATATATCATTGAAGAAAACGTATTTAATACTGCCAACGAAATTGTTGTGCGAACGTAAGCCGAATTTCTTCTGCAATTCCGGACCACCGCCAATATAAATCTCCGGATCGATATAGAGTATCGGATCACCGGTTATATTAAACATGATCACCTCTTGATTGAGAATCAAATGAACCTTTTCACGATTATGATAGATCGTAAGGTTGTTCCATTGATTCAATTGGAAATCACTATTCTGACCTAAGATATGTGTCATGGTTTGATCACCAAAATCGAGCTCGATATAGATGGTTTTATTATGAATTGATGCAGCAATATAATGATCGATACCGTGTTCACCGCCTGCAGCATAAAATAAAGCCGAATCATCGAAGCGTGTTTTGAACATCATTGAGAATCGATTTATCGATGAATGTACACGATCTTTCCAATCATAGACGCGATACGAAACGTAAGAGGAGCCGCGTAAAGTTAACACTGTAGCAGCTGTAATTATCAATAATTATTCTTGTTGTTTAAAAATTATCGCAACACTTACTGTAAATATCGCAATATTCGCCTTCATATAGGGTGCCAAAACAATCACAACTCAACGAATTATAATGATTGATACATCGTGATCCTCTAAAACAAAGATTCTCGTGCGTTCGACATTTATCAATACAGCCCTCTTGGACGTTTTCGTGTTTGGTTGCTATCAATGGACTGATAGGTAGGAGGTCAGAAGCTGATTTACCTGTACTTAAAATAACATTCTTGATGCAACCGACAAACGATTCAATTATGTATTTAACACCATGCAATTTCTCTTCGGAACTCAAGCCGCCGACTAGAATCACCGATGTTACATTCGCCGATACACCGTAATTATTCTCTTTATCTAAGCCTTTAAGATCGGTTTCACCACGATCGCCGTCAACAGTTGCCATCAAACGGGCACTATGCACGTCGATTCGTACCTACAACAATCCTGTACAGACTATTTTTTTCGGGGAAATTTTCGTTAAATTTTTCGTACTGTAACCGAGTGCCATTCATCGCGATTCAGACCACGGCCGACAGTTAAAGCTGTTGAATGTTTCCCATAAACATGGACGACTTTTAATTGTCCCTGTTGTACGATTATATAAAGGGCATAGGGTTGTAATGAAACGCCGGCTGGTACTTTAACATTGTGGTAAACTAAAAGACCATGCGGTAATCGTGTACGGAACTCAAATGAGATCTGACGGCACAAGCGTAATTGAAATGTTTGTATAATATCACCATCGATTTGGATGAATGTATTCGATTGAGCAAACATGAATGTGTTTTGATCACCAGTTTCTTGAAATGTTAATTTCGGTCCACGACTATCGCGCGGTACCGCCACTGATGAATTATTCGATTTGTGCGATAGGATATCATCTAGAATTCAATTTGATTTTTAAATTTTTTGAATAATTGAAGATTCATAAATTTTATTACTTTTATAATGGATACATTGTCGAACACATTGAATTTCACTGTCGAAACGATTCTTATCGTTGCCACCGCAACCACCCCAAACGAAAAATTTACACTCTTCCAAATCATGATCGTACGCCCATTTGTAGAAGATACGATTACATGGGCCACGATCCGGTGGTCCTGGACACGGGTGATTGCCCTGATTGCTATCATGATATGGTAGCACTGGTGTTATAACAATTAGTAATGCTGTTACTAATTTATAATTGGATAACAACATTGTTCCTGGAATAGGAAGATTATTTTGTGGTTAAAATGAATCGTTTTTCTTGAAAAATACAGCCATTAAACGCTAGATGTGGTCAATTCGTAAAAAACCCCTCGTTAGAGAGGGATTAAATAATATTACAAGGATTTGAAGGAGGGTTCCTGGAGATTATTTCGTCAAAATTAGAACCTTGTAGCTTACCAGGAAGTTGGTAAAAAAAGCGCTCGCTTTGGACAATGTCGCGATTTTCAAAAAAGAGTCAAACCGGCAAAACGACCAAGAATGACTCGAAGACCCTTCCACATTGATTTTTTTTCTTTTTTCTCCATTACATTCTAGAAAAAATGGGAAACATTTCCACCTGTTCCTGGATAAAATATTGGGAGGATCCTCGAATCATTCCAAGTCATTTTATGCAGAGTTTCGAACTGGAACTGAACTGTAAACCGGAAAAACCGAAATTTTGACTGGAACGAAATCCATAGCTGAGCCAAAAATAAAAACCCTTTTTGCGATTCTTTACCCCCATGATAAAACATACCACCATGAAAATCCTTCTGCTAATAGAAAATTACGAAACAGAAGTCACCTGTTCGAGGGTTTTCTGTATATAAAATAGTTACCCTGTAAATAGCTCCTAGAGGCTGTACCTTTTAGGGTACAAATTAAAATTCGAAAGTTAATCATTTTGAACTGTACCGAAAACCGTTATTTTTGTTGGAACGAAAACCGGAATCAAACCGATACTTTTTCAATTGAACCGGAAGGACAACCGGAACAAGAAAAACGGGTCGAAGCCCTGATTTTAAGTATATATAGCTTGGCTTTGAAAATCGTGACATCGTCAGAACTGAGCATTTTTTGACCAAGCTACGAGGTTCTAATTTTGCTAAAACGTTCCCCAGAGAGCATCCTATAAGTCCTTGAAATATTTTTTGAATCGCTCGCCAACTGACAAGAGTTTCAGAAAAAGTAACAACCTCTAGTCAGAAAAGAAAATGCAAAAGAATTACATTTTTTTTTCAAATTATAGTGAAAGTGTTACTGTTTTGATAAACTTCAAAGATAAAGTCATGTGAATAAACCTCGTTGAAAATAGAGATAATGAGTCGATGACATTTCTGGAAAAACAGATAGCCTCTCAAATTGATTAATTTTGCATTTTTCAAGTGACAAATTTTGATTAAATGATTCACAAAGTCTAGGTCTCTTTCTGACAGGTTGGACTTTAGAGCTGCTAACCCACAGTTTGTAGTCTTCTGTCGTTTCCAGTATTTATTCTGGAATACCGGAATTAATAAGAAACTAAAAGGATCCTCTATTTCACACATTGAAAAACCCGGATTTAATCACAGACAGGCCAAAGATAAAGATCTATAAAGTTATAAAACACGAATCTATTTATCTTTTGATCATCACAAGTTTTATACAGGATGTTTTTTTTAAAAGTGGTCGATTCCTATGAAATTCCTACTAGTTGGAGAGCGATTTGAAAAATATCTCAAGGATTTATAGAGATCATTTTAGCAAAATTAGAACCTCGTAGCTCATTTGAAAGTTGGTCAAAAAACGATCGTTTCTAACAATGTCACAATTTACAAAAACGAGCAAAGCACGCAAAACGACTCGTAGGCCCTCCCAAAAGCGATTTTTTTCGTTTTTGATTTTATTCTAGAATAGGTAGAAATGTTTCGCATTTTCTCTAGAATGCAATGAAGAAAAACGGCAAAAATCACTATTGGGAAGGTCTACGAGTCATTCTTAGTCGTTTTGCGTACTTTGTAGTTTTTGAAAACTGCAACATTGTGCAAAACGATCGTCTTTTGACCAACTTCTAAATAAGCTACAAGGTTCTAATTTTGCTAAAATGGTCTCCAAGGCCCATCCTTCAAGTCTTTAAGATATTTTCCAAATCGCTTGCCGGCTTAGTAGGAGTTTTATAAGAATTGTCCACTTTTAAAGAAAACACGCTGTATTTAAATTTAAAATTTTTTTTCCTATTTTACGCTGTAGAATAATCATTGCCTCATTCAATTATATTTAATTAGACTTAAACGAGACTTAACAGGTATTGTTTTACACTTAATTTCATTATCTCTTGCACGTTAACAAAAATCAGGTACATTACAGAAACGAAAAAAACCCCAGTAATCAATTAGAAACAATGATAATGAATTTTTCAAATTAATCTGATAACTTGTTTATAATTTATTGATAAAATTCGCTACTTATAAATACGAAATTTACTCAAATTGAAGGTCGTTCTTATGTTACATAAATTTCTATAGAAAAAAAAATCATTAAAATATCTCATTTTTATTTTATTGTTTAGATTGTAGTAACAATAATGTAAGTCAATTTTGTTTATTATTGTTAGAAAAATTATGTCGTTATTATCGATAATAAAAGGGGCAAAGTAAATTTTGTGTCTGATAGATTAAGTAAATATGGATTTATAAACAATATTTCCACAAATAGTCAAGACATTGTAAAAATTACAATTTTTCTTTAAATTAAATTAAATTATTAAATCGTAGACGAATTTGTCATTTCCTTATTTATAAATTTCCGCTAATATTCTCTCGAGCAACTATAAAAAAAAATTTGAAAAATTAAAGAAATATTTCTAGTTCTACTTGGTATTTTGTACACATTCACATTTATTAGATTAGGTTTAAAGACAATTGTTGTCAGACAAAATTGTATCTATTATAAATAATAAGATCAATTTAAAATTTAAGTCGGCTTACCCTCCAGCGGAAGTTTAAGTGACGTCACTATAAATAATAAAGATGTTCTCTCTATTAACAAACTATGTGTATTTCTAAATAAGAAAAAAAAATTGTATAGAAATATTTCCACTTTTATTAAAATCAACCACACTTGATCCTCTCTGTTTACGTATCCGTCATATTTAGAAATCACCGACTTATCTCCCTCTCTTCCATCTGGCTTAATTACAGAAAATCAATTATGTTTGTTTGATATAAATATATAAAAAAACACTAGTCTGGGATTGATTAAAATTGTGATTGTTTTGAAGCAATAAGAGGGAAATAAGGCCAGTTAGAAATGGACTTGTGGGAGAACTTTTGAATTCTATATGCCTCCTTAAGTTTGAATTCTAGGTGTGGAAGGATAACGATAAACTGAGGTCGCGTGGATCATTTCAACAATAGTTCTATGCCCCTCTACTTTTAAATGAAATTGACTGTATATACGCCTGAATTCCACCTGCACTTTATTATAATTTAATTTTATTGAAATTGCACTAATTTAATTTTAATCGGTCACGATAACTTTCTGGTCTTTTACAAATAAATCAAAAACTAAATAAACAGATACATAAACGAGATTTAATTGGATTTTGTCGGTGATAACTGATAACAAGTGACAGTTTTAAGTTTTTTTTTCAACAAAGCTACAGAAAGATAACTATTTTTGAAATAATGGAAGAGAGTGAATTAGATTTATATTCCAAATGTTTCTACTTCAATTGCCAGTGCGGTATAAAATTGTCAAAAACTGATTCTATATTGTGGAAGGAAGGACAGGGCCGGATTTACATCCCTTTTGATAGTCAGCGATATTGTTTTATTTATTTTTGCGAACAATACACAAAACTTATTTCTTGAAATTCGGCGATAAGCTCGAATTTATTTTGGAAAAATAGAGAAAATTTCAAGATGGATTTTCCAAGAATTTACAAAAAATGTCCCAATTACAATGGTATTATCGGGTAGTAAATAAAATTTGGTTGCAAAATAATTACTTTTTATAGGTGAAAATAACACATGAAATGTTGTAAAGTTTTTCTGATTTTCCAAAAAAAAATCGAGCGCATTGACGAATTTCCCCATGGGTAAGCTTTCAGTGTATTCTATAATTCCTGATCTTTCAAATTATACAAAGAATTTGGAATCAAATTTTCATCGATTTTTCGGAAAACCAACAATTGTATCGGAAAACGCCTTGAAGATTAGGAAAAGGCGTTCAATTTGCTATCTACTACCTGACAATAGTTGCGAAATAAATAATATTGGCCAAGTTATGTAGAGAAATATATAAAAAAACATACTCCAAGATTTCCCTCTGCAATTCAGAATTTCTTCAAAACATTCCAAAACAGAGAATGGCCACGAATGCATCTAGAACGGGTTGTTCTAACGCTTATTTACAAATTTCAATATCTCAGAAAACAAGCGAATTATCGATGATTAAATATTGGCTTTATCGGACACCGAAATTAAAAAAAGGTGCAATGCTTAAACGAAATTTTGGAAACAATGTTTCATTTTAACGCCGACGGGCTCCCATCGTCTTGGGGTGCTAAGCGGCCGCTTACTCAGCTTACTGTATAATCCGGCCCTGAATAAGGGTGCCAAAATGGTTTAGATTGTGTAAAAACTATTGGCTAAACTGAAGCGATTTCCAGATCTGCATCGTTTTTACCCACTCTCTACTTCTTTGGCTTTCTAGCGTAGTTTTATCAATTTAATTTCAAAGCGGCTGTGGAAGCAACTCGGAAATTCCACAAAAACAATGAACTTTAATTAAAATGATTCGCTTCAACTTACATTTAAGGGGATTCCGGAGATATTTGTCGATTCGGCGTGCGAAAACAGACAATTTTCAAATAGCGATTACTCGCTTGTTGTTTAAGAAAATGTCAAAAATTGACGTGCGTTGGATAGAGCATTTCATGGTGCATGCTCTAAAGCTTTCTATTTTGGAAAAATGTGATAAAATTCTGAATGACAAAGAAATTTCTTCGACCCTGTTTTTTTCGTACATCCTCCTTACAACTGGCTAAAACATAGCCAATATTATCGATTTTCAATATTTATTAAGTGATTTAGATAGCAAATTGAAAGAGCTTTCCAAATCTTGAAAATTTTTCTCGGTGTGTTTGTTAGTATTCCGATAACTGAAGAAAATTTAACAAAAAATTCCAAACGTAATGCATAATTTTCGAAATAGAAAATCATATTCTCGGATTTAGAAAGTTAATGTGGAAGCCGAAGACATGAAAATCGCTTAAAATCGAATTTTGAAAATTAAGTGAGTTTCAGGAAAAATTTAAACTCCTTTTCAACTATTATTCACAAGTATTAAAATTAATTAATTTGCCTCTTGATTGGTATCTGAAGTTTTATCTACTTACGACCGTTTCATTATATTACAAACGAAAAATATTTCGAAAATCTGTCTGGAAATTGTTTTTCTATTTTAAAAATTATGCATGGCATCACGTTTGGATTTTTTTTAAAATTTCTTCAGTTATTGAAAAAATAAACATGAAAGAGCTCTTT
>JAZBGW010000811.1:2444-20431 GCA_037464815.1 Mylabris variabilis | reverse complement strand
TCGATTTGATTGATATTGGCAAAATAAATTGACTATTAATTAAATTGTAAAATCATTATAATATATTTTAATTTTTCGTTTTTTAAATTGTTCAATCATAATTTAATAATGTCCGTTAATTATTTGTTAATTAAATACAAACAATTTATAATAAAATACGATTAAACTAATGCTACTAAAATTTCACAAACATTGACGCCATAACACAAATTCTATGACAGTTCGTTTAGTGTATCTAGTTGCCTGGCATTTTTTTGAAGGCCCTCAATTCAAAAAATCTTCAGCGGGCCATACACGATCACGCTTACCGATAATAAAATAAAATATTTCTGTTCTTCATTATCTTGACATAAAAAAATAGATAACTTGAGGAAATAAATAGAAACTTAATTTTATGTTTACAATTTCAATATTTTAATAATAATTGCCACATATAGATAAAAGGAAAAAAATTGTTGCAAAATTTGTGTGGTTTACAATATTATTTACTATGGTGTACAAAAAAGAGCTACTCAAAATTGAAAGTTTTCTAATAAATTAATTGAATAATATTTAATAAAGTTAAGAGAAAATAATGTTAAGACAGCTAACTTTTATTTTTTAATTTTTTATCAGCAGTATCAGCAGAAGAATTTTCATGTTGATATATATATGTTACCATCAGGGGGCAGAAAATTGCAGAAAATTATAAAAAATAGCATATGATCATCTAGAACTTCAACCGCCAACAGGGGATGAACACGTATTTTTCATTTTTTGATAGCCCTAGTGAAATCTCTATCATCTAATAGTGTTTGAATCACTGAAAAATATTCACAATTCCAGAGATATTTGGAAAAAACTGATTTTGCAGAGGTAAATTCAACCCTAAATATCTCCCTTAAACTCGAATATGGACATGAACGACAAAACACGCATCCCTTACAATAGAATGAATTAATTGAATCTTAGACAACGCTATAAATTTTCTGATCCTATCTGATAAAATCTAAGGCCTGTAAAAGCGTCTGATTAGTACCTTGTTTCTAATACTGCTGTCGATTAGTTGTAATATCGTTGTCTATTTTAGTTACTTGTCAGATTGAATTTGTGTCAACGGAAAGTTCAATAAGACAAATCGACTACGGTATATCAAATTTTCACGTATATGGGCTGCTTTAGCAACCTTGTGCGACACTTGATAATCTTACTAAAGCTGCGTCCACATTATTTACTATTACATTTTTCTTTAGATAAAAAATTGAAAAAATGGGCATTACACTTTAAATTTTAGCTTTTATAAAATATGTAGGAAACACGTCAACATGTGACATTCGAATATAAACCTTTTTATTTATTAGAATATTTAGGGATTTTGCAGCCGACAATTATCAACGATTATCAATTTTAAATTCTTATTGACACAAATATCAATCTTGTTGCAATATATAAAGGAAATAAGAACTATTGAAACATTTTCAAAACAACGTGTTAAAATTTGATTGTTATCTGCACGTGTGAAACGTGCTTTATTTATGCATTATCCCTCCTAATTCTGGATCTCTATCATTATTCAATGTCGCACCACGTATTTGAGTATTTCAAAAACGTAATGTCTCAAAATATCAACGGTATTCATTTAAATCTTATAATTCCAAGAGTTATTAAATTTAAATTTAAATTTAAATAAAAACGCTATTCACAATATGTTTAAATAAGCGATAATTTCTAACATTTGGAGATGATAGCCCAGAATTGAATTTAATTGATTATTGTGTTACAGATGGTGCTTTGATCGCTTACAGTTTCCTTTAATCTATATGTCATTTTTCTGTTTGTGTCTTGTTTTTTTTTTTACTACTTTACAAATGGCGTTTGTGATCTGACATAAGTAAACAGGTGAGAGAGTGTTTCGGTGAGTTTTCTTTAATTTAATTAAATTAATTTTATTAATTTATTTTTTTCTAGTAAAAATGTTCACATAATTTCTATTGGTTCGTTTTGCTTATGATAATTTCACCAACATAATTAAATCTATGATGGATAATTCAATTAATTTAAATTCACAAGGTGGTGAATCTGACATGGAATGTTCAGATAATGATTGTTATGATGAAGATGATGATGATTATTACAATATAACAGAAGATAATGATATTGAACAAATTGATCCTAGTAAAACAGATCCAGAATATTTCGTTTATAATTGTTTAGTTGAAGAACAAGTTGAACGTTTACTTAATGAAACTGTTGAATTATTAAGTTATACATTAAAAATAACACCATCATTAGCTAAAGTATGTATAATTAATCGTTTAAATGAATGAATGGGACGTTTTATATCGTATTTTATTAGGTTTTATGTTTAAGTCATCGCTGGCAAGTTAGTGAAATTATTGAAAAATTCCGAAAAGAACCAACAGAGCTCTTAATTAATTCTAGAATTAAACCAGCCGTCATACCACCAACTGTATCATATACTAGATACATAACATGTCCTGTTTGTGTAGTTGTACAGCCTTTAGATAAATTTTGTGGATTATCGTGTTCACATCTATTTTGTAAAGATTGTTGGGTATCACATTTTGAAGTACAAATTAATCAGGTTTTTGTGATTATTTGTTTATTTAACAATTATTATTATTATCTTTTTTTCTTAACGATAAGTCTATTTTAGGGAATATCGACTGCTATCAGCTGTATGGCTAGAGATTGTATTGTTTTAGCACCTGAAGATTTCGTTTTAAAATATTTATCACGTCCTAATATGCGACAAAAATATCAACAATTCTCATTTCAAGATTATGTCAGATCACATCCACATTTGCGTTTTTGTCCGGGACCTAATTGTTCAATTGTTGTTCACAGTAATGAAATTAAAGCGAAACGGGTGGTTTGTACACATTGCAAAACTGAATTTTGTTTTCAGTAAGTAATTGAATGTAAATAGGACAACTACGGTCCAAATCATGTCGTTAAACAGCATTGATTTAAAAGTTTGGGCCAAGGAAATAAACAATAATCTTATATATATTTGTAGTCGGCAAGGATATTCTCCTTATATGGCTTCTTGTTTGCTAATCTATCTCCTTTATAAAGCTATTTTTCGACGATTTGGAACGCAATTGTCGTCTTAGATTTTGTTGTTATTATTAAATTTCGTTATTAGGTGTGGAATGGATTATCATGCCCCCACAGACTGCTCTGTGATTAAAAAATGGTTAACGAAATGTGCTGATGATAGTGAAACTGCTAATTATATAAGTGCACATACCAAAGACTGCCCAAAGTGCCACATATGTATTGAAAAAAATGGCGGATGCAATCATATGCAATGTTATAATTGTAAACATGATTTCTGTTGGATGTGTTTGGGTGATTGGAAATCGCATGGTTCTGAATATTATGAATGTTCTCGTTATCGTGAAAATCCAAATATTGCTCACGAGTCTGTACATGCTCAGGTGATTAATCATTTAATATTCAATAAAAAAAATGATAAATTCAACGAATTAATCGATTTTGGTTTTGTTTAGGCAAGGGAAGCATTAAAGAAATATCTGCATTATTATGAAAGATGGGAAAATCATTCAAAGTCATTAAAATTAGAAGAGCAAACATTAGAAAAACTACGAGCTAGAATAAATCAAAAAGTGATGTCAGGCCTTGGGACATGGATTGATTGGCAATATTTATTTACCGCAGCTAGTTTATTAGCAAAATGTCGTTATACATTACAATATACATATCCATATGCGTATTATATGGATGTAGGACCTCGCAAAGAATTATTCGAGTATCAACAAGCTCAATTAGAAGCTGAAATCGAAAATTTATCGTGGAAAATTGAACGCGCTGAAACAACGGATCGCGGCGATTTAGAAAATCAAATGGATATAGCTGAAAAACGACGAACGACACTTTTAAAAGACTTTTTAGATGTTTGATATTTTTCTATTTATTATTATTTTTTTAAAATTAATTTCCCGTTGTAATAATAATGAAAAAGAAACAAATGTTGCCAATTTTATTATGCTTTGATTGAAATGAAATTGTATCCAACAAAATAGTCACACCAATTGTAAATACGAGTATATTCGATTTTTTTTTAATAATAGTTATAGTATCTTTATTTCGAAACGAATTAGGAATAAATTTTATAATTTAGATGTCGTCATATGAGTGATTCTTCAGGCAGTGTTTATTTTAACTTTGTATTAAAAGATATTTCAAGTAATTTATTTCATAGCAATTAAAAGCAATCATGAGTCATAAAATAGCATTATTTTACTCCACCACAACGCTAGAAAGATTTATCTAAAAGTATAAAGGTCATAAATAATCATTAAAATACATTTTATCAAAATAATTGATTATTATACGTAAGTGAACGATAAGAAGCAGCCGTTAACAAAATGATTGCTCTCGCCGTTCTGTTGTTGAGCTTTTACTGTTTGCAAACTTCAGCATATATCTATCAAACGAAGTATTTTGAAGTCCCTTTGGACCATTTCTCGTGAGTACCATTTAATATTCAAAATTCGTCGCATAAAACCACAATTTTCTAGTTTTTCAAACAATAAAACATTTCAACTCAAGTACCTTATCAATGATACGTATTGGCTGGACGATGGTCCGATATTTTTCTACACAGGAAACGAAGGTAAAGTGGAATCATTCGCTGAAAATACAGGTTTTATGTTCGATATAGCGCCAGAATTCAACGCTTTGATTGTATTCGCTGAACATCGTTTTTACGGTGCATCATTACCGTTTGGGAATGATTCATTAAAATCACCGGAACATTTAGGATATTTAACGACAAATCAAGCTTTAGCCGATTACGTTCTATTAATCGATTATTTACAAAAGACCTATCCAGCTTCGGATGATGTTGAAAAATTGCCGGTTATAGCATTCGGTGGTTCTTATGGCGGTATGTTGGCAGCATGGATTCGGATGAAATATCCAGCCTCCGTATTAGGATCGATAGCAGCATCGGCGCCAATATGGTCGTTTAATGGACTAATACCCTGTGAAAATTTCAACAGAATTGTCACAAATGTTTATCAAACTGCATTACCAGTCAAAGATTGTTCGGAACCGATTAAGAAATCTTGGAGCATCATCAGGAATATCACGAAGACAAATGACGGCAAGGCTTGGTTATCGAAACAGTGGAAATTGTGTACAATATTGAAAACGCAAGATGATATAGAAGTGCTTATCAATTGGCTAACGAATATTTACGTAAATATGGCCATGGTTAATTATCCGTATCCGGCTAATTTCCTAGTACCGTTACCTGGTTGGCCTGTTAGAGAGTTTTGTAACATTCTGTTAACGAATACAACGATGTCTGATGATAAAACGCTGTTAATTCAAGTAGGTACAGCTTTAGAGTTGTACACAAATTACACGAAAACCAGCAAATGCAATAACATCAAGCAAACAGCACCGGATTTAGGAGAAGCTGCTTGGGACTTCCAAGCATGCACCGAAATAATAATGCCAATGTGCTCAACCAATGACGAAATGTTCGAAGTAGCATCATGGAATTTTACACAATTTTCAGATGGTTGCTATAATTCGTGGCATGTGAAACAAACAAATCCGTCATTACCGATTTTAGAATATGGTGGTAAAGATTTAACAGCTACCAGTAATATTGTTTTCAGTAACGGTTTATTAGATCCATGGTCTAGTGGCGGTGTTTTAAGTAATGTATCATCAACTGTCAGTTCGGTTGTTATACCGGAAGCTGCACATCATTTAGATTTGCGCAGCGCAAACGAATTGGATCCAAAATCAGTTATTGAGGCTAGAAAGTTTCATATACGTTCAATTAAAAATTGGTTGAACGATTATAATGGTTTGAAATATTCAAAATTGTACAATAATTGGAGAATCAATACACCCAATGTTATACAAAAACATAAGTATTATTTATCATAAAAAATGTAAATTACAAAATATATAACTGTATAATACTGTTAATAAAAGCAATTGATACACGCAACATTTAGATTATCCCGAAATTTACGTTTTTCGTTTTAACGTTAATACAGGCCATAATAAAGCAACAGCACCAATTAAATATGTCGCCATTGATCCAATACTCCAGAATGATATACTAGCAATAATTGGTCCTAAGGCACGTGCTAATGCACCTAATGAACGGAATATACCCATAACTGTACCTTTCTGGGTATCGTTGCCATATTCTGACGCCATTGTCATGATGCACGGCACCACCATTGCCGTTGCTAAAAAAAATTAAAATGCATTTACAACGGGAAAAAATCCACTAAAATACAGGATGTCCCGGGGTTTTGTAATCAATTTATTAATGAAGTTATATGCGAAAATAATAAGACAACGTACCGCCTTGTTGCTCTAAAATTAGACTACATGTTTATGAAAAAAGCAAAATCGTCAGAAGCGAGCGCTTTTTGACCAATTTCCAAATGAGCTACAAAAGTTAAAATTTTGCTATAAAGTTCTCTATTGAAATATTATTCGAATCGCTCGTCAATTGAGAGGAGTTTCACACGAACCGAACTTTTAGAGCAGCGGTACGCTATATTCTAATACAGGTTTCCGGCGTGGGAGTAAACAATTTGGCCGTTTCCATCAAACTAATAAAATCATTTAAATAATATTTCGAGGATATATAGAGTAGTTTTTGAAGAACATTTTAACAAAATTAGAACCTCGTAGCTAATCGGAAAGTTGATGGCCAATGTCGCCATTTTCAAAAACGACCTCTAAGCATATAAAACAACAAAGCATGAGTCGAAGTACCTGCCAAACATTGATTTTTTCCATTTTACTGCCTTGCATTCTAGAAAAATGCGAAACATAGTCTATTCAAGGCAAAAATTAAGAAAAACAAAAAAAAGAATGCTGGAAGGATCTTCGAGTCGCTCTTAGTCATTTTACGTGTTTATCTCCTTTTGTTCAAAACGATCGTTTTTTGACCAATTTCCAAATGAGCTACGCGATTCTGATTTTGCTCAAATGTTTTTCCAGGAACTACCCTATGAATAAACGCAATATTTTTGGAATCGTTCTATTAGTCTGGTGGACACGGAAAAATTGTTTACTCCCCGGTCGGACAGCCTGTATACCGAGGTATCAAGCCAAATGGAACGTTCTGTATAAGAAACCGAATATTTTACGTACAAACGGCAAAAAGGAACAATCCCAAATATAACAAAATTGGCCCATTTGCTATTCCCACGAGTACAAAAGAAGGCACAATTAACCACAAGCCATAAATGGCGACGGTTTTGATTTTATTTGGTGGTATTCTTCGTACATAACCACCTTGCATTATAGCCATTGTTAAACCTAAAAAAATTAGTTTTAACTTAATTTAAACAAATTTTATGTACTCTTACCAATAGAGAAGAACATCCAGCCTTGTTGTAATGATGTATAATTAAAAACGTGATGTGTTAGGAATGTTAACGTAAATTCTAATCCACTATAAATAAATAAATATACAAAATAGACGAGACCTAACTTTTGTAATTCGTACAAATCGGTTTTTTTGATATTAGTAACAGCTTTAAACTGAAATAAATCACTGATATTGATATAATTTTTAGCTGTAGTTAGACAACTTTTAATATTTTTGGCACGTTTCTCTTTTGGTAAAGTTTCATTAAAATATAAATAAACAAATAGCAAATCAATTAACGATAATAATAATGCAAACAATGCAGGAACAATATACCAATCGGTTTGTGTACGTTTTTTCGACCATACAGCAAATATAGCACCGATTAACGGACCGAATATAAAACCTAATGAGAACGCTATACCAACTAATGCCATCCCTTTACCACGCTGTTTTATTGTTGATACATCAGCTATAATTGCCATACTTAATGAAACATTACCTTTACTTAAACCACCAATAAATCGTGCTATAATAAACATAACTAAATTATTGGATAATGCCCATAGTATATACGATGTCGATATACCAATCTACGAATTTGACAATTAATAATATTAATTGACAATAAATGAAGAGCTTACCAGACATGTTATCATAACTTTTTTACGCCCGATAACATCGGAAACCCCACCGACAATAGGTGAAGCAATGAATTGTAAGAAACTGAACATGGAACCGAGAAAACCACCAAATAACACTGTATTGAATTTGTCTGGAGCACCGACGATTTCTTGAAAATACAAAATAATACCTGACAACCATTTATATAAGCCTGTATTGTCATGGTTGCGATAATATTCTAATAATGACGGTAATAACGGTAATATCATTGTAAAGGCTAATAAATCCAATAATAACGAAATGAAGATAATATAAATAGTCCTCCTATTGTTGTCGATTTTCGTCATTTTTTTTCTGTTATAACAAATAATCTGCGAACTTTTCAACATTACAACGATGAACTAAAACAAAAAGAACGCAGTTAAAGTAAAAGTAGTTCAACTTTCTAATTTTCATTTTTATTACCTTAGGTGTAATAAGTGGAAGTGATGAGATCAGCTAGGTTGCATGATCGATTTTTGAAATAATCAAACCAATAATCACGAATAAAATATATATATTTTTTTTGAAGATAATTCACATTATTTTTCAATGGTGTTTACGATAAATAATTTGAGGTTAAGTCACATGTGGTTTTGACAGGTGGGCGACTTACTTCGCGTGTTTGCCGTTGTGATGCACGCGTGATTTCAAATTTCAAATTAACAATGACTTTCGGCATCACGGGAACTTGATCGTGATGTCGCAATTTCATAAAAAGATTCGATATCTGTTATTTAAACATTTCAGGAGAAATAATTAGATTTTTTCGATATCTTTTCACGTTAATATTATTTTGTTAAGAAACTCAATAGTAGAAGTTCCAGTTAGTAGCCGAAACGTTGAAACAATAAGACAAATTACGAAAAAAATTAATAAACGGAACAGTTTTGTCGACAATAAAAGCAAGTTCTGTCCAAATAGTCGTAAACGTTGGCCGAAAACCTCAACTTTGTATCAGGAGAATATGAATGTATAGGAAGTATGTATTGGAGACTCGACATTGAAGGCGCGAATAGTAGCTCCGCCTTATTTTATGCCAAACAAGTATAATTCGTCTATTTCTCATTTTCTATTTCCGTTTATTCCACGCAAACTATACAGGTTGTCTTTCAAATTTCAATAATCGTATGTCCAACAATTTTACAATATTTAAGCGCCAATTTGAGTCTTAATTCAAAATCGATTGTTATCGCCCGACGTCACAAGAGCGTCATTTTGTACTGTTCTCTTCAAAAATCTGTGCTTGTGCATTTTCTTAATTTTTTGTAACAATCTATAATATAGATAAACTTATAAATATACATAACATACAACAGAGATGCGGTTTATTAATTATTATCCCATAATTAATTAATTAAGTAATAGATAATTAAAATTGAACACAAAACGAGTGGCGGTAACTTATCGAAATAAGACACGATGCACAAATAGTGACATCTCTTGTCGAATCGTTGAATCTCAATTGATTTCAGCACAGAACGAATAGATGTGGCTGAATATACACCAAATACATGTAATTGAAATTAAAAAATTGTATTTTTAGTCTAAATTTGAATAATTCATACTTGATCAAACTTGAAAACTGAAATAACTAATTTAAATTCACGATTTTAAAATAATAGTTTGATTTAGTAAGAAATGGTCGCGCTTTTTTTTTTTAGTTGGCGACATCTGTCGGGTTTAAATTATACTAATAATCTTAGGAAATATTGTTTTGTACGGTTGGTGGTAATTTGATTGTTTCTAAATTTCGCCATCTTATCAATAGAACGTTTGTAACGTACTATATATATAGTTCTATATAGTATGTATATATTTGTATATTTATATTGTATATAGTTTTATAAATGTAACGAATTTGAAAAAACATAATTGAAAATTGTCGATTTTATAGAAAATTCAAAGAAAATGATTGAAAATCAATATGAATTTTAAAAAATTGGTAAGCATTGAAATTTGAAATAATTTATACGAAATTCCATAACTGATTTCAATTTGAAATTATCTTAAGTAAAAATGTTTTTTCAATAATTTGATATTCTTACAATACGTAGTAAGCAAAATTACTAATTCCTAATTTATTATATTTCATCATCATTATAATTTACGCCTACTATTTGAAAAAACCTACCACCTACAGAGTTTGTGTAGGTTTCATTCAAATAAAGTAATAATTTCTTGCGTAAAACAACCAAATTTTTAGGTTTTTTAATTATTACTTTTGTTTTTCTTTTTTAGATTACAAATGAAGAAACGCAATACCTCTAAAATGGAAGACTTCTCCAACGTTCTAGTAAATACTGGAGAATTTATACCTGGTAATATTTCAATACAGAAATCAATAATATTGAAAATAATAAACGGTAAATCGTTTTTTGTTCATAATTTAATTCATTTTTGTTTTACCTTTTTGTATAGGCCGCCTATATTTTGTGACGTTGAATACAGATGTTGCACCAAAATCAACAGCATCAGTACATTATTTCGCTGTTGATACAGAACAATGTTATGATAGCTTTTATAACGATTTTGGTCCATTAAATTTATCAATATTATATCATTACTGTGGTAAATTAGATAGGAAATTGTCAAATTCAACATTACAAAATAAAAAAATCGTCCATTATACTGGTTTAAATGACAAAAATCGTGTTAATGCAGCGTTTCTAATTGGAGCATATGCAGTAAGTTATATTTCTTAATAATAGACAATTATTATCAGAAATTTAAATATATCGACCTTGTTGTAGTAAATAGCCTTGAATTATTATCAACATATGTTTGATTTAATTTGAAATCAAAGCTGGCTGTGGAAATTTAATTGTGAACGTACGATTGAACTGTCAGCCCACTTTGATTTCAAACATAGGTCGTAGCTCGATACATCCCTTAACGAGAATTATATTTACCTTTAATAAACAATTTCTATGTGTCTATTGAAGAATTCATCAAGCTAGGACCTACGTTCTCGAATCTAGACTTTGTTATCTGAATGAAACCTGAGTCGATAATATTTTTTGCATTATTAATTTGCTTAGCAAGTAGAGAAAAACGCTTTGGTTACATTTATTATTTTTATGCATTAAATAGATCGAATGTAAAGAGGCGGCCAAAAAAAGAGTCTTGAGCGAGAAATATCACATATTTTCGTTCGTGTAAGTCATGCTGTTTTTCTCGCGAGTGTAGGAAATATTAGAACGAGTTTCCACCATAACAAAGTTGTACAACATATTTATCTATTCCGGTAAATACTGGCATCAGTAACCTGACTAATATTTTTGCACAAGCTCACCCGTTAAGATTCTGGTACATTTAAGTACCGCCCTCATAAGCTTGTTTTACACAACCGCACAAGAAGTCGCCTCTTTTTTGGCCGCCTCTGTACCTGACCAAAACTGTAATTTTTTTATTAACAATCAAGATACTCTAAATAATTTAACTAGAATTTCTGTTATTTTGTTTTTTCATTGATTTTCTAGGTGATAAAATTGAAGCATGATCCTGAGAAAGCACATGAAATCTTAACACAAGGTTCAAAAAGGGAGTATATCGATTTTCGTGATGCATCAATGGGTGATCCTTATACATTATCATTACTTGATTGTCTTCGAGCTGTGAAAAAAGCACTAGATTGCGGTTTTTTTGACTTTAATAATTTCGATTTTTACGAATATGAACATTATGAGGTAATTATTGAGTTATTATTATTATTATTATTATAAATATGTTAAATTATTTATATTACTATAGCGTGTTGAGCACGGTGATTTAAATTGGATTGTACCAGACAAATTCATAGCATTTTGTGGGCCGCATAGTAAATCAATGTTAGATCGTGGTTATCCTGTACATACACCAGAAACGTATTTTTCATATTTTAAACGTCACAATGTAACAACAATAATTCGTTTAAATAAAAAAGCGTATGATGCAAATCGTTTTATACAAGCCGGTTTTGATCATAAAGATTTATTTTTTGTTGATGGTGGCATACCGAATGACCGTATATTAAATAAATTCATTAGTATTTGTGAGAATGCAAATGGAGCAATAGCTGTCCATTGTAAAGGTGAATAAATTTAAATTAAAAAAAATGGGAATTGATATAATTTTGAATTACAGCCGGCTTAGGGAGGACTGGAACATTAATTGCTTGTTATATAATGAAACATTATAAATTTACAGCGCAAGAAGCAATCGCTTGGATACGAATCTGTCGACCGGGCTCGATAATAGCCCATCAACAAACTTGGTTACTACAGTAAGATAATTTTGGGACTTTTCCTTGATTGCGTTCTAACACTTTTCTTTATAATCTAGAAAACAGAAACAATTATGGGCGGCTGGTGAAGAATATCGACGAGAAAATAATATGAACGGTCCTATAAAACATACAAATGGAATTTATAGTTTACAATCAGTTAACAATAATAATAATAATAATAACAATAAAATTCGTAATAATGATAATGTTACTGGTATAATGAAACAGGTAGATTCAATGGGCATAAACGATGATTTCAAATCAGAAGAAAATAATTTAACGCAAGGTGATAGATTGAATGAAATTAAAGCTCAACGAGCTAGAACTAAACCACTTATATCGAATTTGTAAGTATATTATAACAATATTACAATTATTTAAATAATTTAATTTAAACAAAATCTAGATCTGATCGTAAAAATTTCCGTACAAAAGTCCTTGTAAATACAACAACAACAGCATCAACAGTGAGAGTTGGTAAATTATTAAGTGGTCCAATAAAAAGTCCAACAACAAATAGAGTTTTAACAAAGAGGTTGGTCTCTTAGAACAAACATTTAGTGTTGATAGAATTGTAGTTTTTGTTTCAAACAGAGTACAAAATTGTTTTCGTTCGCTTTTTTTGTTATAAATGAAAAACATACACTGTTTGAGGCATTGCAAGCTTTATTTTTGTTTGATTTTGCATGTTGTTGCATGTAATTTTGGTTACACATTTATTTCCGGGCGAGCACTCCAAAATTATATTGTAAGATTGGGTGGTATTTTTAGCTTTTATTTGTTTTTATCACATCAAATGTACTGTTTTACTATATTTGTTAAATATTTAACTAATATGTCTTTATAATAGTTTATTTTATTGGGGAATTTGCATGAGGCTTAGCTATATATGCATATTTTCTTATTTGAATCTGTTTATACTAAATAAATGTTTATAATCTTAGGTATTTACAAAATTTTGTTAACAGAAATGAATTGAATGATAATAATTTAACAACACGCCGTTGTAGTCAGAGAAAAATTAATGCTACCGTTTTGACGGTAAGTAAAGAAAAAACATTGGATGAAGCGAAAACCACGAAAAAAGAAAACTTAAGTTGGTTGTTGAAGAATGGTAGTACTGGTGAAAATAGTATACCGAAATGTAGCAATACTACGACTGCTACTAATAACAATAATAATAATATTAAGGATAATGTTGTTAAACGTGGTAAAAGGACGTTAGCTTCAGAAAAAGACAAAGCTAGTCCACATTCTGTTAAAGTTTTAAGGCGGTCACATGGACAGACGTTAATTAAAAAAAATGACAAACTGCATTTACCATCTGTTCAAATAAATAAAACACTTTAATTATCTTAGATATAGGAAACAAAAACAACTTAATAAGCATTTTATAAAATAAAGCACTTGGTTTGCAAATAAAAATACCATCCGTTCCAGTCTAGATATAAAAATGCTTATTGCAACTCATTACTTGAAACAGTTTTCAACGATTTCTAGGGCAGTCTCTGGGGAACATTTTAGCAAAATTAGAACCATGTAGCTCATTTAGAAGTCTGTCAAAAAACATTCGTTTTGGATAATGTCAAGATTCTCAAAAAACGAGCTAAATGAAAGACTCGAGGACCTTCCCAACATTGGTGTTTTTTTTTCGTTTATTTCATTCTAGAAAAATGCGAAACATTGCGCTTGTTCCAGAAAAACTCAAAAAATCGATTGTGGGAGGGTATTCGAGTCGCTCAGGTCGTTTTTGAAAATCTCGACATCATCCAAAATGAGTGTTTTTTGACCGACTTCCAAACGAGCTACATGGTTCTCATTTTGCTGTCTCATAATTCCTTAAATAAATCGAATTGATCGCTAAATAACGTGAGTTGCTGTAAGTATAGTGGTGGAATAGAAATAGTGAATCTTATAGGATTCCATTCTACCACTATACTATTACCGATAGGTAGAGTGGAACGGTTGGTATATACACATACACCACATCGTCACGTAAGCTTGGACAATTTTCGTGTTTATCCAATTGATGAGGGATGCTTATAAAGGGTATTTAATACGAATTAGAGAGTTGGTAGAAAACATTGATTTATAAGCACCAACTACATACGTAAAATGTTTTAAAATAATTCAAGTCACATTGCATTATTTTGTCAACAACCACTACTAAGAATGGTCTATTCTATTTTATGGCACTAATGTTAAAGATAAAATTTCAACAAATACAGTTGATTAACAATTTTGAAAATCAAATAATATGGGTTTAAGAAGACCTCTGTTGTTTGTAGAAGAAAATTGTATGACCTACGTTTTAAAAGTAGTGTTATTTCATAAAGCACATTAAAACCCACTCCTGTAGTTTTTACAGGAAAAGATGGTAAATTACCATGACAAATAAGTTTAATGACAATTACACAATATTTTAAGTTTTAAACATCAAAATTGTTTAAAAAAATCTATGCAGCTTACTTATTAGAATCGCTTATCAACGAATATGGGAAACATGAAAATTGTCCAAATTTAATTGATGGGCTCAGTAAATAACAATCAATGTTTAGTACTTAAAAAGATCAATGTGTAGATTTAGATTGCAGTATTATTATAATCATTATCAGCATTGTTTATTTAATTGAAGAAAGGTGATTGAAATTTTGTAAACGCAACGAACCGAGTGTTTCCCAATTGAATTCTATCTATAGAAAAGAAGATTTGTATATATAGAGATATAAAAATGTTATCAAAATATTTATTTTACGTTAATATAATGTTGATAGAATGTTATTATATTTCAACAATTTTATATTTTGATATTTAATCAAGGGCATGATTTCAGGTAGTCAAACGATTTTGCTAGGAGTATGACTAGAATAATAAAATTGAAATCAAATAGTAATTGTAATAATTGGCAGTAATTAGTGATAGGACTTTTTTACAACCACTACTAAAAGTGATATTTTCAGCACGGTCTACTCGAATTAAAAATTCATTTTATGGCACTAGTGTTAAAAGTAAAATTGAACAATTTTGTTAGAAATCTAATAATATTTAAAAAGACTGTGCTTGTAGAAAAAGTTCTGTAAGATGTACGTGTTAAAAGTGATTTTATTTTATTTGTTCCGCAAACTTCCCTACATGCAAAATAAAATCTCAGTTTTAACACTTCAGCCCTTTTTGTAAGAAGTTGTTTTTTACGAAAATTTAATTCATGTTAGAATAATTATGATAAAAATTTTCAAAATCACCCTTACAAATGGACAAGTTTGTCAGTTGCTGTGTATTTATCAATGCAAGCAATAAAAATTTTATCAGTCTAGTCACATCCGTGGCATCATTTATTTTACTTTTAATTGTAAGCAGTCTCATGTTTGTTTAATTTATATTCCATTTCAACGGCTTTTTTTGTTAGTTTATAAGTTTTATCGTACTAAAATTGTTATATACTATTTTTAATTGTTTTGTGTTATATCAATTAGGTTTTATTAATAAATGTTTTTATTTTAAACTAAATGAATTGTAGAACAATTTTTTAAATCAAATTTATAGGTTTATATACATATAGAAATATTAATGATTTTATTTAATAAAACTTTTATTGGTAATCACCGATAACGACAAGCTTATGATTTATTTGTACATAATACATGAACTTTGAACATTTTTCTATGCGATAAAACACCCTTGTTAATTAATTAAGGCGTATTTAAATTATAAATAGGTATTTTACTAAAAACTTTAAAAAAATAACACATTATGAAGCAGAATAATTTGCTTCTTCATCTATATTATGGTTAAGGAGTCCTTCGCGATCTTCCTCCATGTGTCTTTGTGGGAATGTCGCTCCATCTCCCAAACTAAATGGTAAACAGATCGGGTTAAAAAACAAAATTGTTAGTTTTGTTATAAAATCTTGTTTTCAGGAAGAACTACCATTGAAATTTGAAGTTCAAACAAAAGACAAAACTAGTAAGGCGTATGAAACACAATGGTTAACTAAATTATAAAAACGTTTATTATCAAAAAAATATATATTAAAAAAAAAATGAAATAAACAGCCCAAAAATGTCACATAGTAACTAATGAATACGTACAGAAAAACTTCCACTAAAATCTAAAATACAGTAATGATTTCAATTTGTTTTCAGTATAACTGAACGAATGCTATTTTAGGAAAGAGATATGTAGTTTTTTAATAGAATAACAAAAAATTATGAAAATTAAAAGCTTTAAACATGCACAAAATTGTTGCTAGTTAGTTAGAATTATTCGCGCTATTAGTTCATAATTTACCAACACCTCATTGTGTTAAATGTCTGTAATAGATGAAAATCGAAAGAAAAATCCATCAATTTATAAAATGATTTATTTGTTTTTCCTTCCTTTTTTAATAATAATAATAAGTATAATAAACGATGTGCAAATTAACTGCGTAACATTCGTAGTTTTCAAAAAAATGAGTGAAGTGTTAGGCGTGGCAATCAAAAACTAACAACACTCAATTTTACAATTGGTTAATTTGATTTTGTTTGTGTTTTCGTTTTTTAAATTAATTTCAGCTAATTGTCTCATACGTCTAACCTGTTTTGTGAGTTCTCCATTGATTGATAAGTACTCGCTTGATGGCGTGAGTTAACTGGAAATTCTAAACCATCACCCATACTACAAACATAATAAAATAAAATAAAATTTTTATTGTTGAAATTATTCAATAAATAATAATCTATAAACCGACTCCTGGTGTTGGTAACGCATTGTTAAACGTTTTTATATTTTAGTATCATAAAGGAAGTTTATATTTTGAAAGTTAATGATAAGAAAGACAATTGGATATTTGTAAATGGAACAATTTAGTCGCTATGTTCATTTCAATGTTCAAAATCTGTACAGTATAAAAATAAAGAAACAAGTGCATACTAGATGTTTGTAAGGATTAGAAACAAACATAACGAATCTACATAGGAAGAGAACGTGCACTAATTATAAATAAACCAATTACCACTGGAAATATTTTTAAAGAAACATTTTTATCTAACAAATCGAAATTTTGGATCGTCACCAAATCATTTTTATAAATAATTCACAATACTTCCTCTATCTATTTATAGATTTACATCAACTGATTGGATTTCGATTTATCTTCTTGAAAACTTGGTAAAAATATTTCTAGTACATTTACTATATACAATAAAAACTGTATTTAAAGCAATTATTTAATGAAAGGTTGCTTACCTAGTACTAATTGGAATGAACCATGTTTTTGGATTATCTCCAAATACTTCTTGGAAATTATTATAACGACCTAGATTAAAACCACGTTTATCTGGTCCTGTACGAAATATTGGTGGACGAAATGCTTCTAAAATTATTTTTGTAAAAAGACAAATAAATTATTATAAATGTGTTAAAATTTGTATAAATAAACTCACCTAATGTTGTTCTATTTTCAATAACTAGATAACAATGATAACAAAATAATGATATTAAACTAACAGCAAACATGATTGCAACAACAAATAAAAATAATATATGAAATCTACCCATACCTTCTAAATCGCCCTAATATACAACAATAATTTAAGATAATAATTAATTTTATAAATGAATAAATAAACTTACTTTCCAAAATGCTATGAAATAAGGTAATGATGTCAAAGATACATATATACAATAAATTAA
>JAZBGW010000810.1:2429-17531 GCA_037464815.1 Mylabris variabilis | reverse complement strand
TTCTTCGATTATCTCCGGTTGAAATGCGTTACTAATTATGTTACAATCGTCCTCATTCGCTAAGAAATGTGTATCAATTTCTATCTTTTTTGTATCCTCAGGTATATCACAGGTTATCTCTTTTTC
The DNA here is from genome assembly GCA_037464815.1 of Mylabris variabilis. NCBI lineage: Eukaryota > Metazoa > Arthropoda > Insecta > Coleoptera > Meloidae > Mylabris > Mylabris variabilis. Next base: position 17,405 of record JAZBGW010000810.1, on the reverse strand, counting down.
TTGTTCGATTTGTTGTTGCGGTTGTAGTTGTTGGGGTAAGTCTTCAATTACTGTTAGACTATTATATGTGTGCTCTTCGATAAATTCGTTATTTTTCGTTAAATCTTTCAATTTATACAATTCGCTTAAACGTAAATTCGTTGTTGCTAATAATTGTAAATCGCTCCATTTTAATTTCTGTATTGATGTTTTTTGTTGCTTCACCGTTTTATCAGTTACTAAAACAAAATTGAATTACTATGATTATTATAAAGAGTAGAAATAAATTTTGAAGATGATTACAAAGATCAAAGACTGAGGCATCTCTATTTAGGGGTTCTAATGCACTAAGGGAGCTTGCTGAACATAAAAGTAGAAATGTTTACCAGTTCATAAAGGGATCGAAGGAAACGAAGAGGCGGACTGTTTAGCAAAAAGGACGCCAAAACAGTTCTTATTGGACCCAGACCCTTATGCGGTCGCTAAAGCAGCCATAAAGGAGAAATCAGAAAGAAAACTTTCAACCTGGAGAATAATGAACTCTTGGAACTAAACAGGAGACAATTAAGGCAGATCACAGGTCTGTTTACTGCTTACTGTGCTGTGAGGAAGCATCTACAATATATTGAAGTTAGAAAGGACCCTATATGCAAAACCCTAAAGGATCTCAGAGTATGGCATCTGGAAGGGGGAAGAAATAATTACTCCCTTAGTATCCCGGATTTTATAGTGTCACAAGTTTTCTAAGGATATAACTGAAGTAATAGAATAAAGTCAAGAACAATGAATCTTCATTTGCAAATAAAATACTAAATCAAAAGAAGGATTGACAATTTCACCACTTAGGTAAATCTCAAAATAACTGTATTTAAATTCCATTTTGTGAAAATGCCTTGTAAACACTCGTCTTTACTCGTTTTGTCCAAAACCTACCCAGATGGTAAAACTGTCGATCTTTTTTTTTTAATTTATTAGTTCATGAGGTGCTACCTACAGTTAACGTTCACTGTTAAATAAACTTGACTTTATTCTATAACTTTAGTCGTTAGCTTAGAAAACTCGTGATACTATATTAAAAGTACAGGACTGTTGAGGGAATAGTATTGACCCAAACTAGCCGTGATGAAGGGTCTACAGAAGGCTTGATAGGCGAAATCCAATGGCGAATAAATCAAAGCTATATCTTAATAAATAATTGATAAAAACAGGGGGTGTATGAGCACCATTGCTGAGCATAACGATCTAGAAAGTGAGCGTGAATTTTCTTGATAAAATAATCAAACTTACCAACTAGTAAGTCATAGTACTTCTTCGGCGATTTACGTCTTTTTGTCTTATTTATTGGAGCTAAATTCGGATTCTTATTTGTACTCTGGTAACGAATACAATCTAGAATTTTTTAAATATTTATCATTCAATAATCAATTATAAAATTTTGGTATACTTACCTTTACATGGCGTTATTATTTGTTTATATTCGAAATTCGCAAAACTAACCTTACTTTCTAAATTACTATCACATCTTAAATACAATGAAGTATTATGGAATTTATTAATATAGATTGGTCGTAGATTTAATAAACGATACATTATTTTAATTAATTCAACAAATCATTTTGTTACACAAAGACTGAAAGAATTTAAAAATATTTCACCGGAATTTGCGACTTTTTCACGTGCCAAAAACAATCGACATATTGCATAATTAATACCAATGTACAACTGTTGGCGAATAAAACCACTAGAGCTTGGCGGATTCTTCAAATTAACAATCGCCATATTCAAATATTTTCAGATGGTAGAACTGATCGCGACTAAAATCCCCTACGGTTTGTGAAACTTTCAAAATAGGAAAGTTCCAAAATAAAACCGAGCGAGAAAAATTCAAATCCCCACATTAACAAACAGTTAAATGGAACAATCGATTTTTACTAAAATCTCTAGAATGACGTTTAATTGTAGAAAAATAAATGAACATCAACAAGGATACATTTTTTTGGGTAAATTGTGGAAATTTGTTAAAAAAAAACACAAGGAAACGGCAAAAAATCCAGCACTATTTAACGACAAATTTGAATTTTGTTAAGGGACAATAGACACCATCTTCAAAACAATCGCACAATCTATGACAAACCCAACAAAACCAAAGTTACTAGATAATCAATAGCACCCCAAAAACAATGAAAATTTCCAAATAATTTCAATGATAAATATCACTAAAAGAGAAATAATAGAAAGTTACGTTGTAAAATAACAATAAAGGTGTAATTCAGTCAAGAAAGCACGTAATATTTAATAGTTCAAGTAATTATTGATAAATGATTCCTAGCGACATCTGTACAAAAAAGCACAAATTAAGGTAGATTTAATTTATAGAGCAATATGAACAATTCAAATATTTTTGCATATTTTACCGTGTAATTTTTCTTGAAATAATAAATAACAAGATTTTACAAATTTACAATTGTTTTTAATTGAACAATAATTAAATATTTTTTAAAATTATTGGTTTTACATTTGAACTACTATACAGTGTGGCAACATTACGATTACGTTCGATTTATAACGTTTAACAACTATCGAATTGAGGTTAGGTTAATTTAACCTGAAAATTTTGAAATTTTTCGGGAATTGAAATAGGCGATTTTTTGAAAATGTTACGTCGTCCACCGACCAATATAGAATTGAAATTGGATGATATTCGTGAATACGAATTGATGCGCCAACAAATGGCTAAAGAACAGGAGAAGAAATCGACCAATGAACCATTAACTTTACCAACAGGACCGAAGAGTAAAGATGAGATTTATTCGCGGATCGGCTATGTGCCTGGTGATAAGGCGAAAACTACGCAAAACTTACCACATTTTGTATAAAACAAAAATAAAATCGATAATAAAACAATATTTGTTGTAATAGTTTATAATAATGTTTACTCACAATACACAGTATTTTTTTGTTTATTATTATTTATAAGTATGTACAAAATTTACAAGTAAATATATATAGACATCACAATGTTCCCTATAGTTATCATATATAATTTTTTTTCAAACATATTTTTGTGTTTGTTGTTACAATGCTGGAGCTATTTACTCTTATTTTTTATTACATACCTAAAAATACACTGTACAAGAACATTATTATTTTTGCCTCAATTGTTGTGTCTTAAAATTAAATATTCTCCTTCCAGAACACAGTGAAAGTAAAATCAAATTAAAAATGTAAACGTAAAAGCTTAAAAATTAGAAACAATAACTAAAAACTATATTCACATAGATATTTTACAATGTAATTTAAAAAAAAAAGATTGATCTTCAGTATTAATAGTATTCATTATTATAATTAATATCCTTTCTTATTTATATTTATATATATATATTCATATTTATATATAATTATATGCTACATATTTATAATAATATATTAATGTCTATATATATATTTTTTGTTTCAATATATCTTTTAATTTAATAATTAGCCATATTTTTCTTTTTTTTCATTCATTTTTTGTGAAACTACAAAAAACGGGTAACGTTCACTTTGAAATATGCAGCTTTTGGAACTTAGTTGCAATCATTTCCTGTATAAACAAAACAAAACAAGACAAATCCTTATTGTTTATATAGAAAATGTACAATTGTTAATTTATTATAAATACTGTTTTGTTTTTAAATTACATCCTATAACAATTCTATTTATTTCAATCTAGATTTTTGTGAAAGTTTTCGTATAGAGAAATAAATGTAATTTAAAATCAAAAAATTAATAGACATTTTAAAGTATAAATAATACGTTTTTCTTTTATATAAAAATAAAATGAAAATTATATAAATCGGCAACAAAGTTTCAAAACTGTTTAACTTAAATTATCGTGTTTTTTTTTCTAAGCATATAAATTAAACTAAATTCAAATTGAATTTGTTGTAAATTCAACAAGAATAACAAAAAAGTTTGATAATTTTATACATATAAAAAAAATAAGATCTTAACAAGAAAAATTATAACTACTAAGTTCAATGAGATCGCTTCAAACAGGGCAATTTTTTTTTAATATCCATATATATTTTTATTTTTAATATAACTTTATACTTCTTTTTTTTCTAATCAAGAAATCACAGTGAAACCTTAAATATTAATAGTTTTTCCTTCTTTTTTTTTAAGTATAAATGTAAATTGTTAATTTCCTTGTTTTGTTTTTTATTTTTGCTAAATGATTAAAGAGGTATTTTTTATTGATTCTTCTCTTTAAAATAACAAAACAAAAAATAGTGGTGGTTTTCCTTTGCGATTATAATCCAATTATAATTAAACAAACTTAATTAAAGTAATAGTAGTAGTAGTAGTAGTGATAATATAGTTGTTATTTAATTTAGATGATAATAGTAGTAGTGGTAATAATAGTGAATTATTTTTGTTATTACATAAACGATGTTATCATACTGTTGTAATGACGATAAGTAGATGTGCAATATCTGCAACACGTTCCAATAAACTTGGTGCTATTCGTCTTAGATTCTCATTAACAAAATCACACGATGGGAAAATATGTACAACATAGGCAGGCTACAATTAAAAATTACAATTATAATAAGTATATTAAGAAACAAATTCTTAAAGTCTTAATTTATTACACGAATTCAGTTTATAAAACGAGCCATGAAGCGGGAAATTTTATAAAGAACGAGTGTAATAAATGACTTATAGAACAAGTTTTTTATACGATTTTTTCTATTTTGCGTCTTTTCTTAATCAAAATTAAGTTTCGAGAATTTAGGGTTGACATCAGTAACATAAAAACTAAAAATTCAAATTATAATCCAACTGTTTTGTTTTTTGTAATCCCTACCACAATAGTGTATAATAAATTATTAAAGCAACTTTAAAAAAACACGACTTTGCAATGCCTCCCTCATTTATCGACGCCATCTATCCGATACCTTAATAACTAACAGCTATTTTTTCTATTCAACATTCTAATTATTTTCCCAGGAAATAAACAAGTTTTTCTTTAACAAAAATATTGATAATTTGAAAACAATATACAGAATGTCCGGCCTGACTGTTTTTACCAAAGCAATAGAACGATTCGAAAATCCCAAAATTGTCCAAAATGAGCTTTTGTTGATTTACTTCCAAATGAGCTACGAAGGTCTAATTTTGCCAAAATATCCTCTAAGGACCACCCTACAAATCCTGAAAATATTATTGCAATCCAGGGCATTGAACTAAAACTGAAGTAAAAACCGGGAAAACCCGAAATCTGGAGCTGAACCGAAAACAAAAACCGCTTTTTTTATCCAAGCAAACCACTTAACACGATCTTTTTTTCTTTTTATCTATTCTTTCCTCCCAACCCCGGAAATTAAGCATTTGGAACTCAACCAAAAACCGAAACAACCATAATTTTTGTAGAAACGATAACCGGAATCGAACCGATATTTTTTTGCACTTCCGGGACTAAAGTGAGTACTTTAGTCCCCCATTACAGGGACTAAAGTATCGCTTTTTAATCCCTAGGGACATAATAGTTATTATTCCCCTAAGGATATCATGGAAAATGGACAATTATACATATGTATCTGTAGTAACAAATGTCAAAAAATTGTCAAATAACAAGGGTGATTTTTCAAATTTATACAAATGACAAAAATACTTGACAAATTAATGGAGATTGTCAATCTCAAATATTCTGAATTTCATCCCAAATATTTCCGAAAATGCAAAAAATAATGTATATAACTCGGGACTAAAGTACTTTCTTTCGCCCCTCGAGTGGTTTATTACCCTCGCGGCTTGCGTTCCTCAAGGCGGAATACCAACACTTTAGTCTCTTACTATACAATATACTAGTTTTTGCACTTCCGGAACAAAAGTGAGTACTTTAGTCCCTTATTACAGGAAGACTAAAGTATAACTTTTAATCCTTAGGCATATAATGAAAAATAAACAATTTTACAGAGATGAAACTGTAAATATACACCATTCGTGTGAAACTCCTATTAGTTAGCGAATGACTGAAAAAATATTCCAAGGATTTATAGGAGGGTGTCTAGAGATCATTTTAGCTAAATTAGAACCTTGTAGCTCATTTAGAAACACGAACTAAATACGTAAGACAACTAAGAATAACTCGAAAATCCTACCAACATCGATTTTTTTCGTTTTCTCCATTGTATTCTAGAAAAAATGCAAGAGGTTTTCTTTCACTTTGGAAAAAAATAAAGAAAAGCAAACAAATCCATGTTAGAAGGATCCCGGAGACATTCTAGGTCGTTTTGCGTGTTTAGTTCGTTTTTGGAAATTGTGATCTTGTCCAAAACGAGCGTTTTTTGTTCAACTTCCAAATGAGCTACAATGTTTTAATTTTGTTAAAATGATCTTTAGGCATCCGCTTATGAATCGTTGAAATATTTTTCCAATCGCTCGCTAACTAATAGGAGCTTCATACGAATTGGGTACATTTAGATTTTGATCTCTGTATATATGGTTAGCAACAAATGTCAAAAAATTGTCAAATATTTTTTTTATATTATTTTATCATATTATTGATGATTTTTGAAATGACAAATGCTTGTCAAATTAATGGAGGTTGTTGTCAATCTCAAAGATTTTGAATTTCATCCCAAATATTTCCGAAAGTGCAAAAAATAGTGTATACAACTCGAGACTAAAGTGCTTACTTTCTTCCATTCTCGGACGAAATACCGCACTTTAATCCCTTGTTATATAATATACTATTTCAATTGAACCGGAACAAAAAAAAACAACGGTTCGAACCCCTGTTTTAATTGCTCTATTAGTTTGTTGAAAACGGCCAAATTGAGTACTCCCAGACTGGACATCCTGTATAAGAATCCTATTAGTAGGTGAACATAACAAGTGAAGAATTTTCAAAAATTGAATTTTGCACCCCTATCTCACATATGCCCCAAATATAAGCTTCCAAACAACCGTTTCTCCATTTTTAAAATTGTACTCAAATTCTTAACACGCATAAAGAAAAGAAATTACACTAGCTATTAACGAACCCTAAAAAGTGCTTTAACAGGTAATTAAATAAATTTTTATAGACGCAAAATAGAAAAATGAATTTATGTAACTTACAGGTTGTGTTGTTCCAGGTGCTGCTACATTAACAATACCAGCTGCTTGTTTTTGTTGTAAATACGTAATAAAACCATTTGTTAGATTTGTTGATTGTTTCAATACATCCATATGATCATGGCCGCATGGTAATGCCAATAACATACAATGTTCATTTTCCATCTAAAAAATGTATACAAATTTAAAATTCGTGTTAATTTATGATTAATTTAAAACAAAAAAAAAACACCAATACACACCTGCATCTTTCTAGCAACACCCTCAACTTGTGGTGGTTCTAAACGCATCCGTTGGAAAATCCTCAATGGTGGCGTCGAACCATCTGTATTCTTCGGTAAACTACATTTTGCTACTGATTCATTACCTGACACAAAATACATTTGTACAGCAGCTTGATCATTTTTCAATGCTAATAAACCTTGCCACATACACGGATATTGCTAAAATGATTTAAATTAAATAAATTATAATTAAAATAATTAAATTACATACTTTTAATAACATTAAAAGACTCTCAGCTTGTGGTGGTACTTGACTAGCATGTGGTGGTGTGGCTGCTTGTAAACCACGTTGTGTTGCTGGTGCATCAATACCAATATGGCGAGCAACAGCACCCATTAAATTACCAGCAGCACCCAATCCAGCATTCATTATTAAATGACTAGTTGATGATAATGTTGGTGGTACTTGTGGTGGTGGTGGTGGTGGTGGTATTGATAAACGTTCATTACTACTAGAATTATTATTATTACCACTATTACCAACCATATGACTATTAACAAAAGCTGAATGACTACTTAATGGACGATCTGGTGGTGGTAAATGACCACCACCTAATGCAGCTATATGAGTTGTTGTACGTTCATTGGCTAATGCCGTTAATGAACCATGACTTGTTAATGGTCGATGGGCCGGTGGTGGTTCAGCTGTTTGTTGATAATGTTGATAGTGTTGTTGCATACGTGCTGAATGTAAATTATAAACTTGTGGAGAATCTACAATTTTAAAAAAACAACGATTATAAAAACAATTTATTTACTAGCTATCAGTCATAAAGTAACATTATATGTAGGTCAATAAAGATTCATTTTATCCGACCGAGGACCATAATGATTAACTTTATCGGACAGAGTACTATAATGGAATTTATTTCATTAAAATCAAGCAGGAAAACAAATGGTTACTATAGAAACGGACAGACAGGGAATTTTTAATTATTTGATATTTTTATTTTTACACTAGTTTATGGCGCATGTCATCTACCATAATGATTAGTTACTTCACGACTTGTAGTACCATAATGATTGACATTAAGATCTTTGTAACAGAACTATTACGTACTAGCTTCTCATAAAATAACATTATATATAGGTCAATAAAGATTTATCAGGCCGAGGGCCATAATGATTTACTTTATCAGATTGAGTACTATAATGAGACTTATTTCATTAAAATCAAACAGGAAAACAAATAGTTACTATAGAAACGGACAGACAGGGAGTTTTTAATTATTTGACATCACTTTTTTGAGTTTTTCTCAACTACTACCATAATAATTGACCTTATGATCTTTGTAACATAAAAACAATTATTTAAAATTCATTTACCTGTAGTACGATCATGTGGTGAATGTAAACTATGTGCGACAATAGCTGTCCTACCAGTTAATGCTGCTAATCCACTAACTGATGATTCATTCGGTCGTGAACTTATCGTTAAACCACTAACAGAATCACGACGTAATTCTAATGGTGGTGATGTAATTGGTGCTTCTTCACCTTCATGTCCATCTGTTGATTTCTCCAAACCAGCCACCATTGGTGATCTAATAATAGTAATAATAGTAATAATAATAATAATAAATAATATACATTAAAAACAAAACAACAACCAGGAAATTACCTTGGTAATTGATATGATTGCCTTAAGAATTGATATTGCATAACAGATGGGTGCATATAATGAGCCGGTGGTAGATCATGTGGCCTTAATGTAACCGATCCAGGATAATGAGCAATCGCTTCCGCCTATAAATAAACAACAAATAAAAATCAATTAAAATCGAATCTATGTATTTCTTAATTGTTATTATACAGGGCCTACAACGCTATTTCACCTCACAGTTGGTCATGCCTTTTGTTATGTAGTGTCGGTCGTAGCTTTCTTCGACCATTTATAAAACACCAAGACCTGCTTGATTTTTCAGCTCAACGCTGTCTATCAGGCTTATGCATTTTTTAAAATCCCATAAAAAGCAAACTTCTTAGATAATGCCAATTTTGGCCGTACTAGCGCTAGTTACTACCGCATAAAAAGAAATAGCTAGTATTTCTATCTCTACATTACTGTCACAATTTATAACAGCTTCCACGCAGTATGAGTAAAATAGAAATGGAAATACTAGCTATTTCTTTTCGTGCTATAGTAACTAGCGCCAATGCGACCAAAATTGGCATTATCTCAGATTCGATCAAATACACAGGCCTGGTAGATAGCGTTGAGCTGAAAATTAAGCAGGCCTTGAAAAATATATTACCACATATTAAATGCAATAGAGTATGAATCAAGTTACGATACTACGTAAAAAAGACACGAGATGAAATACGATTGTGTACCCCCTTTATTAAATTAGTTAATATTTGATTAATTGTTAAATAAAATATGTAAAAATCACCTGGGGTGATGGTGAATTTTGATGAGCCGGCGGTGGACTCCGGCTACGATTATAAAGATTCCTCTCCCCATGCTGTTTTTTTTTTATGACAGTTAGTAATTATAAATATAACAAGCATTAGTTTTCTTATCATTAATAATAATAATAACAATCAATTAATTAATTGATAACTTACCAAACTGGCTTCATATGGTGGTACAGGTATTGCCGGTTGTGTTGCTACATGTCGTCCACTTTGTTGTCCTTGTTGTGGTGAATGATTTGTTGTTGTTGATCTTGGTACACTTGTTGTTAATATCATACCAGATGGTACCATATCTAATTTTGATGATGGTGATGGTTCTATTACACCTTTAGTTAATGGTACACCGCCACCATGCAAATGATGTTGTTGTTGTTGTTGTTGATGATGGTGATGTATGATACGATTTTGTCCACCTGGCACTAAACCTTGTAATGGTCCTTTTGTTGTCACTGATAACGGTGGACTTGCTGCTATTGGTAATGTTAATTGTTGTTGATGATGTGGTAAATTCGGTTGTTTTAAATTCGGATTTTTATTTGTTGGTAATTGTGTTACAATATGCTTCATCTGCGGTTGTTGTTGTTTTAAATGAGCCACTTGTGTATTAATCAACTGTTGTGATGAATGATTCGGTAATTGTTGTACTAATATTGGTTTAGATACAATTTGTTGTTGTTGTTGTTGTTGTTGTTTTGGTGGTAATTGTTGTAAAATTTTCGTCTGTTGTGCTATCGATGATGGTATACCTGGTGATATTGGAGGTCTCGATGGTGATACTGTACGATTTAAAGCCGGTACACCTAGTCGTGGTGATAAATGGGATGTTGTTGAATAATTTGACATTGAAACATTCACATTTAATGGACCAATTTGTTGTTGTTGTTGTTGTAATTGCTGTTGTTGCAATACCATCGGTGTACTCTTTTTAATCGGTAACGTTATCGGTTGTGGTTGTGGTTGTGGCTGTTGTTGGTGGTGTTGTTGTGCAGCTTGTGATGATAAAACATGAGCTTTCAATGTTGGATGTTTCGGTTTTTGAGGCACCGTTGTTGTTAATGTTACCGGTGTTGCTGTTGTTGTTACTGTTGTTGTTATTGTAGCTGGTGATACTACAGATAATGGTGTTGTTGTTGTTATAATCGATTTCGGTGTTGTTATTACCGATTGTTGTTGATTAATTATATTATTAGATGTAGTAACATTAACACCACTACTAGGTAATGGTATATATCGACCTTCTTCACATTCTCTCATTGGTGTTAATACACCAGTAACTGGATCAATTAGTGGGATTGGTTCTTGATTATTTAATGATTCATTTTTAATACGCCTTAACATTGCCGCTTTCATACCTTCTTTCATTTCAGTCTTCTCAGGTTCTACTTTAGGTTTATCAACACAAGTTGAAACAACAACAGATGGTGGTGGGGGCGGTGGTGGTGGTGCTGGTTGTGGTGGTTGTAGTTGATGTTGTTGTTGTTGTTGAGTAGTTGCAACAACACATTGTTGTTGTGTTGTTTCATGATCAGATTTATTCTCAATTTCATGTTTATTCTGATTTGTTTTCAATTCATCATTTAAATCATCATTATGTTCAGAAATTTGCCGTCTTCTACCACCACCGCGTGGTGATTTCCTTGGTGTTTCTGTTGTTAAACACATCTTATTACCGAAATTTTGTCGTGTCGATCGTCTAACACCAATCTGATTACCAAATCTTGTAACAATTGTATTTTTAACAACATCCTCAATTGTATCATCAACTGTATTACGTAGAACATCACGTTCTTGTAAACGCCGTGATTTACGTGTATTTGCCACAACTGGTGATAAAAATTCATCGTGATGATGTTGTTGTGATTGCTTATTATTATTATTATTATTATTATTAGAATTATCAACAACAACTGTTTTTGCAGATTCAGTTTGATTCATTTCTTTTACCACATCTTTAATAGTATTATCAACATTTTGTTCATTTGTTGTTGTTTCAACTGTTGTTGTTGTTACTGGTACATTATTTCCTTCATTGTTTGTATTACCACCAACAGCCGGTGATTTAATTGTAAGAATCAATCTAGGACGTTCCTCTTTATTTACACTTGAATTACCACCACCTGTTTCATCTGAATCATCTCTAAATTCATAAACATCCGTCGATTCTGATTCGGATTTCGATAATTTACGTTCACCTTTATGTCGATTGCCGCCACGGCCACGTTTCGATGTTACTGGAGTAGTTGGAGGTGGTGGTGGTGGTGATGTTATTTCTTTATTTTTTGTACGTCTAGTTTGTATACCGCCACGTTCAATTCCACTATTAGCATTACCACCGCCACGTCCTTTACGGCCCCGTGCACCACGACCACCACGACGTCCACCACCATGTACAGGTTTTGGTGGTGTTGTTGTTATTGTTTGTATTATTGAATGTTTTTCTTCATTATTCTCATCAAATTGTTGCTCAATATTATTTTCATCAATTGTTGCATCTTTCTTTGATTGATCATCTAATTTTTGTTCAATTTTCACATTTGATTCCTCTTTATTTATTAAAGTTTCATCATTATGATCGGATAATTCATCAGATGAACATAAAGTCTTTATCACTGAATCAATATTAACTTCTTTAGCTGACCAGTACTCATTATCTTCTTTATTATTATCAACAATTTCATTTTTAATATTTTCTTTAATTATTGTATCTTTATCAACTTTTTCAACACTCTCGTGTTTCTCTAATATTTCATCTTTAGCATCGTTATTACAACAAACTTTTTCAATTTTTGGTGATTCATTAAGTTTCTCATCATTAGTATCATCAGCTTCTTTTTTAACAACATGACCATCGGCAATTTTTATATTTTCAATCATCGATTGATTATCATTTTTAAGAATTTCTTGTTTTAAATTTTCTTGTAATTCACCCTTCTCTGTCCGGAGGCCAACAACACCAACAACATTATCAACATTTTCAATTTTAACTTTCTCATCTTTAATTTCTGATTTCTCCTCTTTAATTCGTACATCTGATTTTTCTTCAATTTTAACCGAATCTATTGACAATTTTGTTTCTTCTATCGGTATTGTTTGAATTTCAGTTTGTAGATTTGTTGGAATTTCTTTAATTACAGGTGTGAAATTCTTTAAATTATTCACAATTTGTTGTTCTTGTTGTGGTTGTTGTAACGGTGTTAATAATGGTGGCGAAGATGGTGGTATTTGATTGCTAAAAACTGTTATTTTTGGTACTTCAATTTCTTTACTTGTTGTTATATTCTCCACTGTTGTTGTTGTTGTTGTTGTTGGCGATGGTGTTGTTGCTATTGGTATTGTTGTTGTTAATGGTGGTGGTGGTGGTGGTAATATATTACAAGAGAATTGTGGACGTACTGATAACGGAATTGTTCTCGCTAAAGTCGTTTGTACTATCATTTTTGTAGCTGTCTGATATTGTGTTGGAACAACAACTGTTTGATTCTTTGTTGTTGTTGTTCCTATTGTATCTAAATGTTGTTGAACAGCTACTTGTGGTTGTGGCAATAGAATTGTTGTTGGTATTTTTGGTTTTGATGCCATTATTGGTTTAATTGGTAAACGATTTAATGAGAGATTTGTTATTGGTTTTGTTTCATTTAAAGAAATCTGTGTTGTTGTTGTTATTGGTGGTGACGATTTTGTTAAAATTGCCAATGGTGGATAATTCGGTTCTGGTAATTTTATAGCTCCTGTACGAACTAACACTGTTGTTGTTGGTGTTGTAGCCGCATCCGCACTAGTAGCTGTTGTTGTTGTTGCTGTTGTTGCTACCACTGCTGCTGTTACACTTGTTAAATTTGCATCTTTATCATTCCATGTTTGTGAGATTACAGATCGAGTTTCAGATAAAATTGGTACAGTTACTGGTGTTGTTATTGTTGTTGTAATTGGTGAAATATCAGTTTTTATTGTTTCTAAAATAACCGATGGTGTAACTGGTCGTGTTTTAATTGGGGTTAATGATGGTGGACTACCCATATTCAATAATGTCACCGTTGATGTTGTCGTCGTCGTCTTTATTTTATCATCATTATTATAATTATTATTAATATTATTAGAGGAAATATCATTAATTTCTGGTGTTTTTGGTGGATGATCAAATCGTATCGAACTTTCCTCTTGTTCATCTGTATCTGTATCAATTTGTAATTCATGTTCACTTTGTGGTGTTTCCGGTTTTATTATATCATCATCATCATTATTATCATCAATATTATTATTATTATTATTATTATTATTATTATTACAATGATCATTATTTAATTCATCTGTATTATTTAAACTTTGTACAGCTTTCTGCATCTCTTCATCATCTTGTTGTGTAATATTATCATTAACATTATTATTATCATTATGTAAATTCGATGGCTCTCCATTTATTATTGGTGTTGTTGCTTTTGTTGATATTACAGCTGTATTCGATGTTGTCGTTGCTGTAACTGTTGTTATTGATGATGTTGTTATTGTTGTTGTATCTGTATTCGTTGTTGTTGTTGTTGTTGTTGTTGTTGTTACAGTTCTTTCATTATCATTATTATTATAACATTCATTAAATTGATCATTACTGTTATTACTATTATTATTGTTAGTATTACTATTACTATTATTATTATTATTACTAGTATTACCACCGAAACTTTCGCCTAATAATGCTGCAACAGCATCCTCTGTCTCTTCTTGTGATATTATAACACGTGGTTTCTCTTCAGTTGTTTCACTAATATCACTTTTTATTATATCACCAATTATTGGTTTTACATCTTGATTTAAATTTAAATCGAAATCTGATATAGATTTAACAGCATTCTCATGGATCTTCTCATCAATCTCACCAAAACCAGGAATGAATTTATCACGTTTTTTCTCCTTATTATTATTACTATTAGTAGTAGTAGTAGTAGTAGTAGTAGTAGTAGTATTACTACTATTATTATTCAATGGATCATTCCTTGGTGATATTGGTGGTTTATCTTTTGGTAATGGTGGTGTTGGTGGCGTTAATGGTGGCGGCGGTGGGGGTGGTAATGGTGGAGAACTTGGTAAATCTAACAAATTCGGTAAACTTTGTTGTTTCGTTATTGGTGAAATTGTTGTTGTTGTTGTTTCAATTTCCGATTTAACACCATCATCGTCATCATCATCTTCACGTATT
>JAZBGW010000809.1:0-20454 GCA_037464815.1 Mylabris variabilis | reverse complement strand
TTTCAATATCACCTATAGAAACTTCGGAACCCAAGAGCCCTACTCTTACCGGAAAATTACCCTGGCAGTTATCAAAAATGTAAGTCTTGTTAAATAAGAAAATAATAATAGTATTCACCTGTTTTTTTCTTTTCCGCTTGGGTTAATTGGTCATAACCATCTTCTAAAAATTTAAATATGTCCTGCCAACTTTTCTCTCGTAGAATCTTATTTTTACTATTATCATTCGTTTTGTCCCAAATACAGGGCTTTGATTCTACTAATTCAATTAATGTCACTATATCATATTTAAAAACGGCCATTATTGCCAGTTTCAACAAGCAAATTGCACACTACAGTTTTAGAGTAGAAATAGTTTAAGAGAAAGGGCGTTTTCACGTTTACCGACACGATACCGACATGGCAACGACAGCGTTATAGGTACCGATATGATATCGGCAGGTTATGTCCACATAAAACCGGCACAACGACCATTTTTGTTTCTTATTTTATTTGAATAAGAATAAATGCCACGCTACTGATTTGCAATGTGACTTTGTTCTACGCACATTTATTCATCACGTAGTATGTAATTCTTAGTATTTCTTCAATAATAAATGAAAAGACTTTAGATATCGTCGACGACACGAGTAGAGAGAGACGTCGTCAGGCAGCATGCCTGACGATGTGACGACATGTCGTTGCCTGTACCGACATGAAGTCACATTGCAAATCAGTAGCGTAGCATTTGTTCTTATTCAAATAGAATAAGAAACAAAAATGGTCTGTGTGCGTTGTACCGGCTGTAATGTGGACATAACCTGCCGATATCATATCGGTACCGATATCGATGTTGTTATCATGTAGGTATCGTGTCAGTAGGTAAATCTAAAAACACCCGTTGGCTCATTCATATGTACATTTATCGATTTACATAAGTACCGCTCTATTGCTCTAAAAGAAAACGTTTCGTATCAGTATTTGCTTCGCGTTTCGAAAAATGGATTATGGGAGGGTGTCTAAAGATCATTTTAGCCAAATTAGAACCTCGTAGCTCGTTTTGAAGTTGGTCAAAAATGGCTCGCTTCTAATGATGTCGCGATTTTCAAAAACGAGTTATTCCCGTTAAACGCTGGAACGAATATGTGGAGCCAGGGTAATACGAATCGTCTACTTTTAGAGTAACAGAGCGGTAGAGAAGTTAATTTGAGTGAATAATAACAGAGATTTTGTGTAATCAAAAAAATTACTCCCGACACCATGCAGCGTCACTGTCGAGTGTACTCTCAACGTTTTGAGTATTTCGATCACCAGACGATGACAATATCGAAAGGACTCCCAGCGATGGGTATACAATTTCAGATAAGAACCATCACTAAGTACATCTACTGCCTAAGATAGGGCCAATATTTTCTCTCTTTCTCTCTCAAGAAAAACCTAGTATATTTCTATCTCATTCAAATATCTCTTCATTTCATTTAACTTGAGTGAAAACTATTAGGGATGGGAATCTCCAATGTACCTAGATGACAAATTTACCCTGTATAACGCCTAGGGTGCTAACCACTAGGCATCATATTAAAAACATCCCATACGAAAAAATTGAAGGTTTTATGTAAACTTATAGAAATAACATTTATTATAGATTAATTAAATGGTAGCCACTACTCAATCGCAATTTTTTCAACAAAAATGCATGTTTCGTTTAATGTTAGTAACAAAAAGCTAGTGCTTCTTTTGCTGGAGTCAAAGCGCTACTATCAATTCTAGAACGCATATTAACATGTCTCAAATAGCGATTACCGTTCCACTAAATGTGTTATTTGATGCTTAACTCATCAGTCAAAATAATAAATCACTTATGATGAAAATTTTAATTGCCTATCTGTGGCTGTCTCACTATTCCATAAGAAAGCGTTATCCATAGATATACTAGATCTACGACTGAACTACGTCAAGTAAAATGAACTACAATTCCCATCTCTACTAACATAAGTATCTCTAGCTCTGATCTCTGATGATTGTGTACTTGTCGGCACTATAGACACATCCGTGACCTATGTTAGTAAAGATGGCGAATGATTCTAACCTTCCTAAATCGGAAAATTTAAATATAAAAAATGGAAATTTTATTTGTGGGGTTGTTGAAGGTGATGAATTTTATTATTTTTAGAAAATTCTAAAAATCCAGTTGATGAGATTTTGGTAATTTTGCATAATATTTTAGGATTTTATGGCCGTCCCTGGACGACTGAACAACGGAAAGATCTATTCCAAAAGTAAATAATCACTGATTAATTAATTAATTACTTAATTAATTAATGGTTTTAATTGAATTTGTAGGATGAAAAAATGGGGCATGGATTCGTACGTGTATGCCCCAAAAGATGATTATAAACACCGTGCCTATTGGCGTGAATTATATACAGTTGAAGAAGCTGAACATTTAACCGGCCTGATACAAGCTGCCAAAGATCAAAATATAACATTCTATTATGCCTTATCACCTGGTCTAGATATAACTTATAGTAATCTAAAAGAGATATCCGTATTGAAACGTAAATTAGAACAAGTCTCACAATTCGGTTGTGTGGCTTTTGCATTATTATTCGATGATATCGAACCGGAGATGTCGGAAGCTGATAAGGAAGTATTTCAATCATTTGCCCAAGCTCAAGTCTCTATAACGAATGAAGTCTATCAACATTTAGGCCAACCGAAATTCCTATTTTGTCCAACACAATATTGTTCAACGCGTGCTGTACCGAACGTAACAAATTCTGAATATTTGAATACATTAGGTACGAAATTGGCACAGGAGATTGATATTATGTGGACAGGACAGAAGGTTATATCACGGATTTTAACAAAAGAGAATATACAAGAGATAACGGATGTTTTACGTCGACCACCTGTCATATGGGATAATCTACATGCAAATGATTACGATCAGAAGAGAGTATTTCTAGGGCCATATTCTGGACGTTCACCGGATTTAATACCGAAACTACGCGGTGTTCTAACGAATCCGAATTGTGAGTACGGTGCAAATTTTATTGCAATCCATACATTAGCACAGTGGTCGCGTTGTAATGTTGATGGTCAAAGAGATTTAACATTAAGTAATTTAATTAATAATTGTTTAATTATTTATTCAATTGATCGATTATTTTAGATGATAGTGTTTCAGCTGATATAAAATTAGAGACGGAAACTGAAGATGGTCTATCCGGTGAAGATGTACCAATATCATTACCACCAAATATGTATCATCCACGGCAAGCATTACGTAATGCTATAAGTGAATGGTTACCAGAATTTTCTAAACATAAATCAGCATGGGGTCCAATAGCTAAACCACAACCATCAGTTGCTGTAATACCTGTACCAATTATACCATCAATAAATACATGTATGACATTAACATCATCAACGGCAACGACCACAACAACATCGGCTTCTACAACAGCATCAACAACAACAACAACCACACCACAAATTATTAATCAAAATCAACTACAAGCACTAGCTGAAGTTTGTAGTAATGTAAATTTTTTAAATGTTGAAATTTTATTAATATTTTTGTATTTTGTTTTTGTTTTATTTTGATTTTGGTATAGGTGCCAACAAGTGAGAGCTTAATGAATCCTGTACCAGGACCTGTGATGAATTCCTTAGTATCCGAAACGAAAGTTGTATGTAATGATTCAATACCGAATCCAATCACACCAGTACCAGTACCGATATCAATTAGTGATTGTGAAACAAAAAGTATAACAGTATTAAGTGGTACAATAATTAAGAATGATAAAGATAAAGTTGATGATGATGGTGTTAGTAATGAGAAAGATAATTTAACAAATATTGATAATAAAAACAAACAAGATGATACATGTATGAATACGGATATAACAACAGATTTATGTAATGAACCGAATCTTAGTCCATCTGAACCAATGGATTGTAACAGTACACCGAATATATCACCAGCACATGCGGGCAAAATTATAATAAGAGATTCTACTGAAGATGTAGCGATGAGTGAGAATTCGGTGAGTATTTTTTTTTTGTTTTAAACAAATAGAAGTCGATTTCTATTGATAAGAAATAATTTTAGGCTTCTAGTAGTCTAATGCAAGTGGAACCTAATGAAAGCAACAATCAAATGTTAATTGAATCACAAATAGAAAGGTAAATTTGACTTTTTTTATATTTTGCGACTATAATAGCGGTGTTAAGTTAACAAAAGGAGTGCTTTAATACCTGTTAGCGCACTCCTTTTGGGTAGTTTAATAGCTAGTATAATTTATTTTCTTAAGGTTGGCACCTTGGGCATGCGCCTTTTATATTTAATGTGATTGGTATTACGCCAAATAAACATCAACATCAAAGATAATTATATTTACTAGATTGCTAATGTTTCGTATTAGAATAGGTAGTAACAAGTTTTAGATGATCTCGACAGTTTATCTCACTCTTTTCAACTAACTACTTATCATAGTGTGTCCTTCAATTTCACTGTTTTGGCGCGCGTCTAATGTAAGAAAAGAGTTAGATATTTTGGTCCATGGTGGCTACAAATTTTTACTCACATTAGCAGTCTATACCGTGTGATTCACTTAAAGTGAAAAGTTCTTATGGTAACTCCCATTATTTGGCGAGCGAATCGAAAAATATTTCAAGGATTTATAGGAGGGCCCCTGGAGATCATTTTAGCCAAATTAGAACCTCGTAGCTCATTCGGAAATTGGTCAAAAAACGTTCGTTTCTGATATCGTCGCGATTTTCAAAAACGAACTAAACATGCAAAACGACTTAAATTGACTCTAGGATCCTCCCAACATTGATTTTTTGCGTTTTTCTTTATCTTATTCTGGAACAGGTGGGAATGTTTCGCATTGTTGTTAGAATGCAATAGAGAAAAACGAAAAAAATCAATCGTTACAAGCTCCTCGAGTCATTCTAAGTCGTTTTGCTTGTTTAGTTCGTTTTTGAAAATTGCGAGCTTACCCAAAACGAGCGTTTTAATGTTTAGCATTTTTCCTAGAAAGGAGAAAAATAAAAAAAGTCAATGGTTAGAAGCTCCTCGAGTAATTCTAAGTCGTTTTGCTTGTTTAGTTCGTTTTTGAAAATTGCGAGCTTGCACAAAACGAGCGTTTTTTAACTAACTTCCAAATGAGCTTCGAGGTTCTAATTTCGCTAAAATGGTCTCCAAATCCCTTTCTACAAATCCTTGAAATATTTTTCAAATCGCTCACCAAATAATGGAAATTTTCATAAGAACTGTTCGTTTTACGTGAATCACCTGGTATAATAAAATGTCTTTGGTCAACATTGACAATATAACCTCAAATTGTTTTGTGTTTTCATTTTTTATTCGCGTTAAATGGACAATTATTATAAATGTTAACGACTACATAAAACATGAGACGTATCGATAGAATTTATTGTACCTAATCCCAGGTACGTTATTTGTTGATACAAAATTTTGATTTAATTTATAATTGCCACTCACATTTGTGGTGGTTTCTGAATTTAAATGTAAAGAGAAGTTTAAAAGAAAAAAACAATTGAACAATTTTAAAATGTCGCGCTAGTTAATACCAACTGTCGCGTAATTCCCTAAATTTCAAGGGTTCATTTTTTATTAAAAAAAGGTGCGAAAGGGTGCAAAATAGAAAAAATAGTCCGAAACTCGTTTCAGAAGTCAATTCCTGCATTCGACCATTGGTCTCGTGCGGGAATTGTCAACTTCTGAAATTCGTTTTTCAATATCCTATTGTTTTGTTTAGAAAACTAACCATATGTTTTAGAAAAGAAGATAATGAATTAACAACAGAAGATTTACAATTATTATGTGATTTGTTCTATTTACCATTCGAACATGGTGGGCAAGGTCTGCAATTATTACAAGAATTCAATTGGTTGAAATCTAATGCTCATGTTGTTATATCAGCGAATCAAAATAACGATATGTCGAAGGCTGAAGTATAATTAATAAACTTTAGTGTTTTTTTTATTTTGTATATGTTTATTACTTTTTTAAATAGGTACAAGAATGGTTTACTAGAGCTGAAAAGATGAACGAAATGACTGAAGCTGTGAATCGTTTATTTCAACATTTATCATGTTGTAATAATAGAGAATTATTATATGATTTATATGCGTATTTATGGGATATTAGAGGTGTCATATCATTGTTGAATTCTTATGTTAAATGGTTAGGTAAGTTATGAACAATAATTATTAATAATTAAACTAGTGTCGTTTACTTTCCAATAATAATTTAAAAAAGAAATGCTTAGGGCGTAAATGCAATATTCGTATCGATTTACAATTACATTTCGAAATAACCAAGTGAAAATTGTAAAATTTATTATGATTTTAAACGTTTAGGTATCTTTAACGGAGTTTCATTAAAAATTAGTAATTTTAATATAGTAGTCCTATTAACCAAATTGAAAATACTAAATGACAAAAAAGTTACTAACGACAACATCCGTTATTACGCGGCGAAAAGTAGACCCCTATTAAACCGCGAAATTTGAAAATGTTCTTACTTACAATTAGAAATGTATGTAAACAATGCATAGCAATCTGGTGACACAGGTTCACCAACCCACTTTTTTGATGGACGCGCAATTCAAAATTTACAATTTGGTCAGTACGACTACTATACAAATATTATAGTTTATCTACATGCACCACTTGAATGAATGTTTAATTAACTATTTGAACGACCTAATGTTTGATCAAGTCAGATGAAAGGCTGCTTTGAACAATATTACACATTTCTTTTATGTTGAAATTCCATGTTGTTAAACTTTCTTTGATGTGGTTGTTTTATAGTGAATGTTTTTATTTATTGAAAAGAAAGTTGAATAGTTTCATAATTTTGCAATTGAAGCGTTATTATTGTAATTGATTAAAAATTCTTCACTAGAACATATTATGAAGTAAAGATTTTTATATACAGAATTTCTAAATAAGCATGATTTCTGAAGCACTAGCGTAATGTCTATTATTTTTTAATATTTCAGGATTATAGGATTGTTAACAATACTCCATTTGGAAAGTGATCGATTGAATACTTTTTATTTATTTTGTCATTTTATACGGTGTGTTTATGGGATTGGATTATGCAACTTTTTAACTTGAAGTTTTTTCAATGATAGTCCTGAACTGAAAGAATCGATTCAGTCCATGAACACACAGTGTAATTGAATTAATCATGCAAGCAAACCAACACAATTAATTAATTAATTGATAAAGTGTTGATTTGTATTTTTGTTGTTGTTTAAACATACAGGTAAGTTGTTAATTTATTCAACAATACGATGAGATAATCGAATAATCACAGTTTTCTTTTAATTTTTATTTTGTTTTCAGTTATTAATTTTAATTTTTTTTTGTTCTATTTCCCTTAAAGCTGGCGGCCACTTCCCTGCTTCTATGCCTTCGTACACCCAAGGGACTTACACATGTACGCATCGAATTTTGTATAATATTCAACAAAAATAATGCAACATTTGGCGTAATTTTATTTTAAAAAGCTTTTCGTATATTAATTTAAAAATAAAAATAAAGCCCCGTGCGTCAATTATAATTTTTCTTTATGATATTTGAATCGGTGATGCTAAGCGTTTAGTTTAATTTAGTTTATTTCGTTTTGTTTCTATCAGTTTTTTTATTTCGCCTTATTTTGTTTAATTCATATTGTCTTCGTTAGGGTTTTCAAAAGGGTGGAAAGAGACTTTTATGAGTGGTGAACAAGAACCGTGGGTGTTTCGTGGTGGTCTTACTGCTGATTTACAAGTACGTATTCGTTTGTATTTTTATTTTTAAGAATATATTATATAAAAAAAGATAATTCTAGCGCTTAATTCCTGTCGATTCAGGCAACGATTTATTTGTGTATAAAGTTCCTGATGTACCTACATGTAAAGTTTATACAGTACGACCGTATTTACCAGCAACTGATGAGAAACAAGTCTACAATTTATGTGTACGTACATGTAAAGATGGTATAGAAGAATCAGATCTAGATCAATTGTCTGAAGAATTAAAACATTTACAAGCTGATTATATTGTTGGACCTTATCTAACATTACATCCAGAATTTTGTTTTATTGTTGAAGATAATGATGATAGTATTGTTGGATATGCTTGTGCAACACCTGATTATAAAAAGTTTCGTGTTAAAATGGAAATTGCATGGATACCGGAAATGTGCGAGAAATATCCATTGTCTTTATGTAAAGAAAATATTCCCCAATCGGCACAAGTATTAAAAAATATCCATAAATTGATTTCTAATATATTCTTATTTATTTTTTTTCAGAATATGATTAGGTATTTTCATGAATTTAAAGATGAAATTTACGTTAGTAGTCCAACACACCCTTCTAGTATGGTTTGTAATATTCTACCATCAGTTCTAGATCAATCTGTTAGTAAAAGATTAGTTACATGCTTATTAGCAGCATTAAGAGCTAACGGTGATTTTAAATTTTATTAATACATTATTATAAATTATTACGATAATCATTGTTTTAGGTTCATTTGGGGTGCATGTTGTGATACCATCGAGTGATCGATATACACAAGCTTTCTATAGTAAATTAGGGTTTGTTGAGAATACACATGAAGCGATCGGTGGTAAAATTATAATGGGGCGTACTTTCTAAAAATATCTTCCTCCGATGAAACTATCACACTAATGATTTTATTGTGCACTGCTGTTTGTAAAAAGAAAAAAAAAACACAGACTGAATTCTACTTATAAATTTAGCTAATGAAATCCGAAAAATGGTTGACGACTTTTCTACAATTTTTGTTAATTTATGAGAATTATTATAGATGATTTGATTTGATTTGTTTCAATTTTTTATGAATTGACATTATCTGAAAGAAAAAAAATGGTGCATTAAGAATTATTTCAGCAAATAATCTGATTTTTACAGCTTTGATTTGTTGTCCAATCGCCTCAATATTATTCCTGTCCGAATTGTCCTGTAGATTTTCAATATGTTGTAATTGTTCTGTTAGATTATTCATCAAATCTTCGACATTTGGAGTTGATGGTTTTGGTGCTGTTTCTATATCTGTACCGAATGGGGGTTGTTGTTGCCTTAATTTCGGCACTGATTTCGATTTTCTATTATTATACTTCCAATTAGCTAGCATTTGTAGATTTCTAAAAATAAAATTTAAAGTAAGTTTGATATTCAAAAAAAAATACGACATACTTTTCTTGTTGTAGGATTTTTTCTTGTTCCAATAGCAACGTCCTCAGTTTATCCATCCACAAATTTTTCATATTCTTTTCGTTGGAAAACGAACAAGATGACTTTAATAGAATTTTTGACGCATCCCTTGAAATATTATGAACTATTTCTTTATAATGTGCTTTCGTATTCTTAATCGGTATTACAGTTTGACTTATGGAGACATGATCAGTATTTGAACAACTATCCTTCATTGTCAATTTGTTGGTATCGGATTGATTACTTTCCGATCGTCCGCCTGCTTCATTATTCGTTTCAGGTTTCTCATACTGATTTCTTAAATATTCACAAATCGCCTTTGTGCCTTGAACGATTATGGTACGATCAGGATATTTGAGTGGATTATTAGAAACTTGAAGAACTTTTAATTTCGGTACAAGTCCCAATTCATTCGGTAATGATTCTAATTGATTGTTGGATAAAAGGAGATTTTCTAAACGTTGATGTACACGTATCGATTTTGGTATTGTTATTAGTTGATTGTCACGTAAATCCAACCATTTTAATTTCGATAATTTAATAAAAAAATCGTCTGGTAATACCTTTATACAATTACCTTGTAAGTATAACATGCGTAAATTGTATAGATTGAGAATTTCGGGGGGAATTGTGACTAGCTCATGCTGTGAACGATCAACGATTACATCGAATTCTGACATTTTTTTACGAATTTTTGAAAAACAACAAACACAATTTGATTGAAGAGATACGGAATAGGAAACGATTACATTACATCGTAGTGACGGTAACGGCGGTCACGGTTGCTCCGGCAACGGTCACGCTAAATTCTTAAGGGTTCGAACGGGTAAATTGATGCGCTATTTTATACCCCGAATTGATAGGGAAATTGTTTGGAATGTATTGTCTATCGATTGATGGCCTTTTCTTTATTTTTTTTGTGTGTGCTTTGTTGTTTTCGTTTGGTGCGTTTGACGTGTGCTTGTTATTTCCATCATCTTGAGCTTTGTCGGATCGATTTATTATATTTGACCAAAAGTCACCAATGTTAGCTTTGTCGGTTTTTCAGATTTTAAACATTTAATGCTGAAATTACATCTACATGGTTGAATCTATTGATGATGTCAATTTTCGGTGTCGGCCCCTTTTGCTGTGGTAGTGTTTGTTAAAAGTACCGCAACGGCCTGTATCTATTGTTGTTACTGTTCAAACTACTTCACAGTTGGTATTACAAAAAGACACAGTATCACTTTCACACCATTTTTCTATTTATATTGTTTGTAAAGCAATTGTACTATTATTATTATTTAGACTTACAATGGAACTATGAAGAGGGAGCGATTTTTGGTGAAAAATCGCATGACGATGGCAATAACAACAGCAACAACAATTTGAATTTTTTGATTTAAAATAGACCAACAATCTTCTTGGATATCTCCCGATCGTTCAAGTAAGTTATCCGAACATCTTGAAGGACAGTTAAAGAGGAAAAATAATTACCCTTACAGGCAGATATCTGTCCGCACCAGAAACTTTGCTAACGACGAAAAAAGATGTAGCTGATTATACGCTAAATCGATTTCGTGAAAATCGTGTTTTTGTAGATTGTACAAAAATATTTAATACCGTGATGGATGTCTCAAAACTTTCAAGAAGAAATGTTTTTATCAAAAAAAAAAAGACAGATAAGTGTTTCACGCTAATCATATGAGATCTGTTTGTAATTTTATCTACAGACACCCCAAAAAAAAAAAATAGACAAACTTGACCTCGTTCCAATTTGCGTTATACACTATACTGGGTGATTCGCGTAGGGCTAAAAGTTCTTATGGCAAGAGAAGATTTTAGCCAAATTGGTCGAAAAATGCTTTACTTCGACAATATCGCGATTTCCGCGAACCAACTCTACGCATGAACCGATTAAAAATGGCTTTTAGACCATCGTAAAATTGATTTTTCCCATTTTTCTCTTTTGTATCATTGTAACATTGAAAAAAAAGTCGTGGTGGGATCAATCGTGGAAAAAATCAATAAATATAGTATGAGTAACCTTCTATGTTGTTTACTATTTTCAACTTGATAGGGTAAGATTGTTTATGTTAATTCAGTGTTTATTGCTCTTATTCTGATTTCCTTTAATGTAAAAATAAAAGTCGTGTAGTCTTTTTGCTTCTAATCGCTATCTGTTACCGTTTTCGGGTAATTCTTGTTTTACTGTCTTATGGAAATTATATGTAATTGATTATTTCAGTTCGAACGAACATTTCGCAGACTTGTAGATTTTTATGGCGCAACTCTTAATTGCGCTACAACAAAATAGCACGTTGTGTTCACACTGAATCAAAAATAAATCTAAACTTTAGTCATAAAGGGATAAAAGTGTCAGCAATATTTATAAAAGTTGCAAGATTCTTCACACATAATGCGCCACTTCTATTGCAAAATTGGCGCTGCAACTTCCAACTGATCAATTTTAAATGTGTAACCATTCGTAGAATCATATTTTTATATAGTGAATGTTGTGTTACTTTGCAGGTGAGTTTGTGAAAAAGTCAATGTATTTTGATAACGATGAACACATATCTGCTGCTGACTTTCTTCTATTAAAGTTATTAACTTGAAAGTCTTGTCAGACTTCCGTTTATATTTGACTACTTGCGAATACATTTTCTCTCAAATAACACCAAATAATTATTTCCAAGCGGAATAATAAAACACCCGCGGTCGGATATTACAGCCCACGCATTATTTACAGTCAAAGTGGCGCGCTGTCCTGTATTGCGCCACTTAAAAACACCAATATGTAAGCAACTTTGAAAAATTGCGTGAGAAAGTTGCGCAATTTTTGAACTTGCATCGTACTTGACACATTGAAAAATCTGAGTTGCGCCACTACAGGTCTGACAGCACCTTTAGTCCTTTGATGGGTGTAACCGGTTAGTGAAAATCGCGACATCGTCGAAATAAAGCGTTTCTTGATCAATTTCCTAAAGAGCTACGCGGCTCTAATTTTGCTTAAATTTTCTCTGGGGGCCCCCTTAAAACCCTCGAAATATTTCTCGAATCGTTCGCCAAATAATGGAAATTTTCGTTTTAGGTGAATCATCCGGTATATAGTTCGATCTGTCTAACAACGCCTATTTTCCTAGTCCCCAAAGTCATAAAGTCTCACATACTACACTAAGATAACAACTATATTCCATCTATCTATCTGTCTACAAAATTGTTAGCCGTATAAAAACTTTATAGGGATGTGTAACGGTGGATCGGACTGGTAATTGAAGTAAAAAAATAAAGGAATATGAGCAAATTGGTCCATTCTATCTCATTAAACCAATTCCTTGTGGTTTACAGTCAATATGTCACTCTTTTAAATATTCTCAATGTAATTTGTTACATTCAATTGTAAAGCAATCGAAACCCTGCAAGTAATTGGTAAATTAATCAATGTGGATGAATAAAATGGGGAATTATTCAGGTCTCGAATTGAACAAACAGAATAAATCTATTCATTATTGATTTTCTCCATTTAAATGGGATTCAATCAGGTTGTTTTTTTGCTGCACTTTTTCAGCTTTTGAATATAGAGAACAAATCATAATTAAAGAGGTAATTGATGTTGATAGCGTCTAAATTATTAGACGTTAAAAACAAAATATGTTATTGTTCAAATATATTTTAACATTAAACTATTACAGTTACAAATTGTAGGATATTTATATACAGGATTAAAGTGATATGTGTTGATATACATTTGAGGATTTTGTGAGCGTATCGTAGAATTTATAACGAAAATTTATTTAAACATTCGATTTTTTGTGATGGTGGTAGTGGTGGTTTCGGACAGTTTCCCTTATCTTATCGTAGGTTGAAAGGGAACGAAATGACGAAGGTTTCAGTTCGGTATGTCTCCAGAGACTGTTCACGTTTTTTTTTTAAAAAAAAAAAAAAAACTTGCAACTCGTCTACTATACGCAATTCCATAAATTTCGTTTTGTTCGTGAAACATCCAGATGGTGAATTATGAAATTTCAAAAGTCAAAAGAATTGATACTTTTACAACAACTAAATACCAATAACAGGACGAAAATTGTGCCTGAAAAGGCTCCTTATATTCGTTCTACCTTTTTTTTCCTTTCGTCTTCTCCTCTCAATTCCTTCTATCAAACTTCTATAAATTATTCATAAAGGTATTGTTGTATAATATAACCGTATCGAGTGTGTTCTCCGGCCTTTATTCCATTCATCACATCAAGTATACGAACAACAACAATAACAACACCCATATGTATTTAGAGAAGTGAAAAAAAAATGATAGTGGTGGTAGTACAGTAGGACGACATCACTATTGCGGTTGGTAAGCAGCCCCCACTGTGTGGTAAAAACCATTAATATGAACAGTGAACAAATTCAATAAAATCAACAGTGGCTAAAAGAGACAGGGGGGAAAATGTTATATACATGAATTTCTGTCGGGGTGTAATAAATATTATCGGAACCCTCGTTGACAAGCTGCAGCCAAGAGGAAATAACAGAAGTATCCCTAACGTTGTTGATACTTTTTGTTTCTTCAAATCTTATGAATCCTATTGGATTCTCTAGAAAGTCGATGAATTGCCTTTGTAAAAATAGAAGAAGAACAAGGGAAAATCGTTGAAAGAATAAAGGGATAAGACAAAAGGAAAGGAAGACAGATACATGCTGTAGATTATCCTTTAGAGATTTTTGCTGAAAGACGCTCCGAATATGATCAGGTTTTAGGGTTTTATTTACATAAATCGACAACAATTTCGAAGGCTTAATTTTTTTTGTTAGGACAATTACGGTGAAATAATCTTCCGATCACAATCTGAAACTTTACAGGCTTCCTTCTAGAATAGTGGGAGAAATGACGAGAAAAAACTTGTGTCCATCTTCAGTTAATAGGAATTTTATAATTTTTCTCCTTATTTTTGATGTTCTACAGATTTAATAACGATTTCATTGTTAATCAGTCGGTGTATTATGCTGGTGTCAGATCGAATGATCGAATATTGCATAAAAGTCACGTTTTCACCTAAAAAAACGGCACACAATAAAATCGAATTTCCTTGATTATGGAATATGGAAACGATAATGATTGATCGATCACCAATAATCACAACTATTCAAAGCTGCCATATTATTTTTCAATTCACAACTTAAAAATTCTTGATATTTTTTTCAAGGAATAAGCTATTAATTAATAACAACCATTTGATTTTCTTAAATCTCAAAGATAATTGCTCCCCATTTATTGTGTTAAAATCAAAATGGCTGGTGTGTTTATCATATGGACAGTCTTCTCATGCTTTTTAAAAGAAGGGGTGGGTAGCTCCATCAGTGGGGTAAATATTGGTGAATACACACTACTGCATGGGGTGATACAAGTATATTGTTATTAAAAGGGCGGGGGCTTGCATAGGGTAACTTTCAAGTTCACCACCACCATTCGTGCAATAGTTTATTGAAGGGGGCTTTTTAGTATATAGGGGTTGGTTATTTAATTGGTTTAGTTGCAAACCCCCGTAGGGCTGTGGATAGGTTTGGTGGATTTATATCATTTATCTCTAGGAAGGGTTGAAACTTTTCGTATGACTTGGAAGTTTTATTTTGTAACTACCCTTGTCTGACATTAGGGAAATAAGCAAGAATTTATTACATGATTTTTTTTTGTAAGTTTGGAAATATGAGAAAATAGAAAAATAATAAATAAAAAAAATACAGTAGAGGGAGAATTTTGGCTAATTTGTGAATATAGCGCCGGTATTCATAATGAATTTTTTTAAAAAAAAAAACTTATGTAAAATATGTAAAACATTGAATGGAGAATCAATAAATTCCACTTCGGTTAGGAAAATATTTATTGTAAAAATCGCGTTGAATTTTTCATGAGTGAAATAGTTTTCTTGTTTTGTTTAATAAAAATAAACGAGAATCATAAAGGAACGTGTAGCAAATAGCGATTTTCTCAATTTCTTGAAGAAAATTGATTTCAAATTTATCGCAGATTAACACGCCCTATTTTTCATTGAAATATTGTTAAATTTTATCAATTGTATTGAGAAATTGAATATACAGAAATATAATAAATTTTAAATTTGTTATTTTCATCGAATGTGAATATTTTTAATGATAATGTAAAGAGGTGTGGTCCGATCTCTGTGCATAATAAATAATTCTAAAGGGCTTTTAGGTTGATAAGGGCAAAACCAGGGACGGTTTAATGCAGGGGCGTCCGCTGGGCGCCTCCAAATGATAATATTTTAATGATCACGATAATAATACTGAACCGTGAAAAAAAGAGATGTTTTTGTCGTTAACTATACTTGTTTTTGTGAATTTCGCTATTAAATTGTGAAAAGGATACAATTTATACACTTTTAGTTTAAGAATCGTCTAGAATTGTAAAATTCTTCGATCGGAAATAAAGTTTATTGGTTTCCCAAACTGAATTGTAATGTAAATATTGCAAATAAAGTAAATAAATATTGATTTAATTGTTTGTAAAGGTTCATTTTAAATTGGCCACATTTCAAAGAAACCATTAGTTGGGAAACTTAAAAAAAAAAAATCACATTGTTTGTAAGCTATTCTTTTATAACAACGAGAAGAAATCATTTCTTTCGAATCTTGAATAATCGATGTATTCTTTCAAAATACAGGTAAAGTTTGTCGAATTTTCTAAGGGAATGACTAAAGTAATAGAATATAGTCAAGTATATTTAACAATGAATGTTCTATTGCAAGTAATACATTAAAAAAGGATTTTACCATCTTGGTAACCTACCCCGATGATAAAATTATCGATTTTTTTTTAAATTTAGTGGTTTATTAGATGCTACTTCCTATATAGGAGGTGCTAGGCTTGAACGACGAGGCAATCCATCCTCAGCTTTTCGAAGTTTGCCCCAGATAGGTTCAGTCTCGGTTTTCAATCTTTGCCCAAGACTGGTTCAGTACTTGGTAGCCCAGCCTCGGATTTCGAATATCTGCCCAAGATTGGTTCACTACTGAATAGCCTAGCCTCGGCTTTTCAACGTTTGTCCAAGATTGGTTCAGTACTGGGCAGACTAGCTTGGCATTTTCAATATTTGCCTAAGCTTGGTTTAGTACTGGGTAACCCAGATTCGGCTTTTTAATATTTGCCTAAGATTGGTTCGGTACTGGGTAACCCAGTCTCGATTTTTCAATGTTTTCCCAAACTTGGCTTAATACTAGCTAACCCATCCTCAGATTATTAATCTTTTCTCAAAATTGCCTTAATACTGGGCAACCCACCTTCGGCTTCTAATGTTTTTTCAAGATTGATTCAATACTGGGCAGCTCAGTTTTGGATTTTCAACATTTTCCTAAGCTTGGCTTAGTACTGGGTAATTCAGATTCGGTTTGCCAACGTTTGTCCAAAATTGGTTCCGTACCCTGGTAGAAATGAGACTCTGAAAATCTCTGAAAAAGTCTTACTTTCTCTGAAAATTTGGAAAATCTCCGAAAATCTCTGAAAAAGTCTTAAAATGTTAGTATTAATACTAACAAAAATAATAATAATATTAGTCCGAATTTATTTCCATTTTAAGACTTTTGCAGAGATTTTCGGAATTTTCAGAGAAAGTAAGACTTTTTCAGAGATTTTCAGAGATTTGCAGAGAAAATAAGACTTTTAAAATGTTTATTCCGAGTTATTCCGAGTCTCATTTCCACCAGGGTATTGGGCAACCCAGCCTCGGCTTTTCGATATAGACCCAAGCTTAGGCCGAACATTCAA
This sequence comes from Mylabris variabilis, assembly GCA_037464815.1. Taxonomy (NCBI): domain Eukaryota; kingdom Metazoa; phylum Arthropoda; class Insecta; order Coleoptera; family Meloidae; genus Mylabris; species Mylabris variabilis. The sequence continues at coordinate 3,447 of JAZBGW010000809.1, read as the reverse complement.
ATGCCAAGACATGGTGTTTTATATTAATATCAAGTTCAGGTCACGTGACCCTAGATTACTCTAACCTCTCTGACTACTATCGAATATTAGTGAGGTCTCACGAAAGAGTTGAATGTTACTTAAGTTAAGCCTCAACGTTATTTTTAAGTTAAACAAATATTTAGTTGTGATCAATAATAATGTCTAATTCATATTATAGATTATAAAAATGGCGTGCATTGAGAAAAGAAGATGAACTTATAAATCAACAAAATAATTTTGAGGTTTACTACAAAATTTTTGATTGATAATCAAAATGTTAACAGTTGATGAGAATAGTGATTTAAGTGATACAAGACCACTTGTCTTAAAGCTAAATAGTGATTCTAGAATTCAGTGTTGGGCCAAAGTTTATCACCAGTCTTGGGCCAATGTTTCTTACCAGTCCTAGGACAGTGTTTGTTGCCAATACTGGCCCAACACTGGATCATCCCAATCTTTTGGGCCAACACTAGCTTTCACGATTGGGCCAAAGTTAAGCAGCCCCCTCGTCATTTCCTACATGGGCTGGAATTGAATGGTCATTGTTAAACATATTTGACTTTATTCTACTACTTTAGTCATTCCCTTAGAAAACTTGTGACACTATAGAAAATCGAAATATCACCAGATTTATTCCGTTCTCTCTCTTCATTCATTGCTTGATTAATGGATTAAACTTTTATTTCTAGATCTTTTTTGTAAAGTTTATTCGTCACCCCAGTCGCTCTCGAATTGAAAGTGTTGAAATTTTCTTCTAGCTTACACCGACAATAAGTTAAAAAGAAACTTGTACGGATCACAGTAAATTACACGAGAGATTTTCAAAGAGTGATAAGAAAGTTTTCCGATGTTATTTCAGTTTCTCTATAAAATAACATCTTTCATTTCATTGTAATTGTAGTGGTAGTAATTCATTCATTTATTTTGTTGCGGAATTTATTTCAAACGATATGGTGACACTTTAATGGATGGAATTCTATCAAGTTTTCTTTCAAATTTATTTATTGTATAGAAAAAAAAAATGGAAATTGTTACAAAAATATTATTGCATTCATCGATAAATTATCTGATTCTTATATACATATTTTTCATTCTCATTTATTTATGTTTTAATAGAAAAAATACAGTTAATCACAGTTAAAATCCATACAGATTCGGTAGATATGGATATGGTGGATTGATTAGACTCTCCAAAGGCAACATCACCGGCACCGCATAGACTCCTCTACTTTGATAATGTGTTCTTGAATGTTTCTTCAGATGGTCCTTTCTACCGAACCGTTTACCACAATGTGTGCAAGGATACGGCCGCAGACCGCTATGAATGCGTTTATGTCTCGTTAATTCTTCATTTCTTGTAAACGTTTTACCGCAATCTTTCTCGTCGCATTTAAACGGACGCTCCCCTATAATAACAATCCGATAAGAACTTTTACCCGAAAATAGTAGCAAATCAATATTAACCTGTATGAATCCTTATATGGCCTTTTAATTGGCCATTATTTGAGAAACCAACATTACAATGTGGACACTTATATTTCTTTGGTCGCTGTTTCCTTGCCGAATTGATTAATTTCATTTGGTTCTCTTGATGGTGTAAAAGCCGGACATATTCTTCGATCTCGTACGTTGGTGGCGGCGCTTGTGGTAGAAATATTGTCTCAAATTGTGGGGGTGTTTGTTTGTTTGGTGGACGAAAACCAATTTTCTCTTGTGTATTATCCCACGGACGAAATATTTTCATTGCTTTATTATTTCTGTTATTATTATTAACACTAACATCACTGTTACTCTTACAAGTAGTTGAACACATCTTGATAATTGTAAATAAGTAGTAGAAAGCCCACTTGAGCCTCAATTGCTAACTAAACAAATTTTAAATGTAACAAGGGTATATATAAAGTGAGTAGTTACTGGACGTAAAAAGGGCAGGACGATTGGCAAGTGGGGAGATTTGCAACAATAACTTCTGACCCCCTTATAGGGCTTATTTTATATACACACATATATAGATGATTGAATGAAAATGGACGACTTTCAACCGTATTGTAGAAGAGAAGGGGCGCATTGTTAAATAATATAAATGGGGTGACATTTTAAGAGGGATTTATGTTTTTGTTTGGCTTCTCTATACATACATGTATGTGTGAAGTGGTGTGTTTGATACCGTGTGGCAAACTTTTGCACGGTTGTCTAGTTAATATGAGGTTTAAATATCTCTTGTAATCTTACCTAATTTTTTTCGCTACAATCCTCCCTTTATCAATGACATCTTGATTGTAAGAAGAAGGGATATGTGCGGATTTTAAGCTTTATTGAAGACTTGCAAGGTAATCGATCATTGAATTTAAACCCTTAAATACCCATATAGAAGGGTTATATAATCTATCAAAATTAATCGTAATCTATGTCAATGGAATAATTGATGATAACTGTAAAGTTCTTTAGAGATTAATTGGGATCTAAACGATGGAAATTTCATAGTTCTACGTAAAGAATATTGGTGTATTATTCTCTAACAATGTTGTTATATAACGGTCACTCTTCCGATATTGTCGTTTAGATCATTAGTCCACAGCTGGAAATCGATGTGTTGACGACAATAATCGCACCTCTCTTATAACAATTCAATGTGAACTTCCGTAAAAGGTATAGTTTGGAAATTTCTAGTTGTCAAAACATCCGATGATCCTTCACAGTTGGTGGCCGTTTTTCAAAACTTTTAACAAATACAATTTCAACTATACGAGAATTTAAAGTTAAATGTGGATAAATACAATTATTTGTTGGATTCGTATAGAATTTATACAAACAAGATCAATAATAGTAGTGGTAATGGAGAGAGATCGAGCCCTCAATTTACAAATATTTAGATCTTCACCTACTCGACTTGTAACGAATCCTAATTGTTTGTTACGTTAGAAGAAATTTTCACACGCTAGCATTCCTCCACCGGACCTGCATTTTTTTTAAATTCTATTATCAATACAAATAACCACAAAGAATATAATAGCAATGATAGACTCGTCCCACTATAATCTTTTTGTTATTGTTGTTATGAATATTGGACAATATTGTCGAATAAAAACGCATAAATTTTATTCGTTGACCACCCACAGTGAAGTCATGGAACAAATCTGTGTAAAGATGATGTGAAAAGAAAATACCCAGAAGTCGTTGGTTTGTAAATTTATTATTGATGTATACTAGGAGAGGAAAGAACGAGAAATTAGTACATAAAATGAACTTAATAAAATCCGTACATTTTATTATTCTTCCAACTTTAATTCAATTTGAAATTGAATTTAAATTTGAAAGCTTAACGTAAACTTTTCGAAAATATTTTAATTATTTAGATGGAAGTGGAGATCTTGCAAGTTTCGAAAATGTTGTAATTTAATTTCTCATCCGTTCTGTATTATTTAG